>MKEJ01019118.1:0-29522 GCA_001753735.1 Embelia ribes
GATTTATTTAGTGACGAAAATTTATGTCGCTAATTAGCGACTGAAATATTTAGCAACGGAAATTTCTATCGCTAATTAAGGACGGAATAACTACGGAAATTTCCGTCGCTAATTAGCGACGGATTAGCTATGGATTTATTTAATGCTGACGGAATTTTTTTTCCGCCGTCGGATTTTTAACGACGAGGTTTTTAACAACGAAATTTAATCCGTTATATTAAAATAATGACTGAATTTTACAATTTAACGACAGAAATTGCCCATCATTAAATCGTATTTAATCGTATTTTTCTTGTAGTGGACTTTGGTGCGTTTCGGACAAACCAGACTTTTAAAAAAGTACATTTGTAAATGAGTTCCTTTTTGGGATAAAGAAAAATTTAATGAGGGATATATTTGAAAGTAAATCAATTTTTTTTGCTTTGAAAATGACAAATGGTTGCTTATTTAAGATTTTTTTTCTATATGGTCTGTTAAAATGAACGTAGGAATTGTCTATCTAGCAAACAAAATTTAGGTGGGAGTTCAGTAGATGCATTGATACATGATAACAAACTTAATGAGGAAACGTTTCACTATATACTTAATCGAGAATATATTTATTTAATTATCATCATCACATCAGTATCTGTTAAAATCTCCATTCCTTCTGTACTGAGAGAGAAAGAGAGAGATATGGAGAGAGAAATTCTATTTTATTATTAACGACACAAAAACATTTTTCAAGAGGCAATTAGAGCCTTGTTTTTCTCTATAAAGAAGAAGAAGAAAGATAATTGTTATATTAATCAACTCAAGTTGAACTGGCAAACTACTTAACAGAAAACAGAAGCAAAAACAAAAAATTACAAAAAGATCTCAGAGAAACTAAAACATCACAGAAACATTCCCTTAAGACTAATGCCTTTTACACACGCCCTCGAGATGGAAAAGACTGCAAAGGATGAATTCCCATTTTGTTGATCAGATTATGAAATTGAGCACTTGCTATAGCTTTTGTCAATGCATCTGCAAGTTGATAAGAAGAATATACATGTAACAAATGAATCAATCTTGAATTGACCTCATCTATAATAAAGTGACAAATCGACCTCCACATGCTTGGTTCTCTCATGATGAACAGGGTTTGCAGCCAAATCGTAAGCTGATTTACTATCAATGAATAAGTAAATAGAAGAAGAATGAGATATTCCCAAATCAGAAAGAAGCAACTGCAACTAAACAACCTCACAACTAGCTTGAGCCAAAGTCGTATACTCTGCTTTAGATGAACTTCTAGACACAGCCTGTTGTTTCTTGCATTTTCATGAAATCAGAGAATCACCAAGAAAGAAACAATAACCTATAACAGATCTCCTAGTATCCACACTGGCTGCCCAATCTGAATTAGAGTAACCTTTTCAAAGGAGGGATGAAGAACCAGAATAAAACAAGCCTTGAGTAGGAGTACCTTTAAGATATCTCAATATTCTTAATACTGCTAGATAGTGAGATTTTGCAGCAGACATAAACTGACTTAGAGTATTAACTGCAAATGTAATATTTGGTCTAGTGATTGTTAAGTACAATAATCTACAAATGAGCCTTATATACAACACATGATCATTAAGATATTCAGTATCTTCTTTGGATAATTTTAAATTCACTTCTATAGGAGTATCTGTTGGTTTGCAATTTAATTGACCAGCATCATCCAAAAGCTCTGAAAGGTATTTTCTTTGATTACAGAACACCCCCGTGTCACTTCTGAATTAGATAAAGTAGAACAATCAAAGCTAGGAACAGAAAAACCTGAATCATGAGAAATGCGATCTCCTTGAACAAGTGATACTAAAGATGAGCTAGAACTCACAATAGTTGGTGTAACATTTGGAAAATCATTCAAGATGTTCAGATTGATAGAGAAAGAAGTGCAATCCCTTACATTCTATTATCCTATGTCCGATATGCCATTGAATTCAAAAGGAAAAACTGTCTCATAGAATACCACATCTCTTGAAATAAAAATTTTCTTACTTTCAAGATCATAAACTTTATATCCTTTCTTTGAAAATGGATAACCAACAAACATGTATCTTCTTGCTCTTGCATCAAATTTTTTTCTGCCTTTACTAAGAGTTGAAGTAAAACAAAGACAACCAACATAATCGGGCATTTTGTTAAACAAGACTTGAAAATGTGTATTGTGATTTAGAACACTAGAGGGTGTTCTATTTATCAAATAAGCTACAGTTAGAACATAATCTCCCCCAAAACTAATAGGTAAATGTGCATGAAATCTCAGAGATCTAGCAATATTAAGCAAGAGTTGATGTTTTCTTTCAACTACTCCATTTCGCTGAGATATGAAAATACAACTTATTTTGGTGTAAAATACCCTTATCATAATAGACAATATATAAAAGGAACTCAGTCCCATTATCACTTTTGAAAACCTTAATTTTTCTACCAAATTGTGTCAAAACATTGCATAAAAGCCAACAATAATTAAAGACACCTCAGATTCCACTTCATTAAAAAAACCCAAGTACATCTTGAAAACTCATCAACTATTGTCAAGAAATACTGATAATTTCCAATTTTAATAGGGGAATAAGAACCCCAGATGTCACAATGTATCATATCAAAATATCCCTTAGTTTTTATGGTGCTAGGAATAAAAGAAAACTTGTTTTGCTTAGACTTATAACAAACCTCACAAGGATTGTCTTTATTGCTTTGGAGCCCTTTGAGAGTGGAAACCAAAGAACTAACACTACTGAAAGATACATGTCCCAATCTAGCATGCCATTCTACTGCACATTCTATATGTGCTAACTGGTTTAACTCTGTGTGCTCCAGCAGGTATATACCTTTATGTTGCCTTAAACGCAAGGAACTCAGGTTCTGAATCACACACTTTTCAGAACCAAAACAAATAGAACACAATTGATCTTGTGTTAATCTACTGACAGATATCAAATTATAAGTAAAACTGGGAACACAGAGAACATTTTTCAATAACAAACCATACTAAAACTCTATACCCCCTACATGTGTAACCGTAGCGTATGCTCCAGTAGGTTAGTTGACAACAGTATTAACCTTTGCAGGTCCAATAGTATATAGTCTATAATAAGATATCATATGTTCTGTTGCCCTTTGTATCTAAAATCCAGATTAAATCATTATGGGGATACAAAGAAGTTGTGAAGCAATATGATGTTAAACTACGTGTCATTCCAGTAAAAGGAAGGCTTGAAGGAGCATCATGTGCAACACGAGAAGAATGTGAAGGAAAAAAACTTGAAGGAGTGCTTAGACTGCCAATACTAATTGCATTAACTTGTGGCGCTGAAAATTTCATTTGTTGTTCCATGAGGGAACCCAAGTATTGAGACTGAGTTATTGGTGCATTAGATTTAGAACCATATTCTAAAGCAAATTTAGCATCGCTTTTGATGCTCCAAGCACCGAGTAAGTGATTGGGCTATAAAAGTGTACATAATAAGTAGTTATTGCATATGTTTTAGGTCATTTATATTGTATTTAACATATCAAACTTGTTGTATTTCGGTATTACGCGCTTGTGTATCATTTGCAGGATTATGGTGTAAAATGAGATAATTTAAAGGCCAATTGAGATTCTATAGGAATTACGAGGAAAACAATGTTGTTTGAATGATGATTTGGAGCTCTAGAAGCGAAAGAATAAGTTTTGAGAAGCCTTGAGCGAACGATTTGATCACCCGTTCGTTGAAAGAATCTCATACGCCAAAAATAGAAGTTTTAATGAATTAACGGGAATGTTTGGAAGACTTTTTCCTATAAAATTGAGTATGATTGGAAAGATCATTCAATCATATTTCTAAAGGTTCAAATGGTACTCAATTCCGAATTTTCTATAGTAAGTTATTTCGTGAAAGGGTGCAAATTTGTCCAAACCGAACCGGTTCGACCGGTCGAACCTCTACTTGGTCCGGACAGAATCCGAAAAATATGATTTTTCAAATGTTAACTTGGGGGCCACCTTATATATATTATTTTATTCCGAACCTATGATATAAAATATATCTAAGGGTCCAAATTCAACCCTACTCTTTTGTTCAGACTTATAACACTAGCCTTCTTTATTTTTTTTTCTTTTCAACATTCACTCCCTACACAATTCATTGGTTTTTTTTTTTCCAACTTTGGAGATTTTGAAGGGAGTGATTGTGAAGGTTGTGACAACTTTATATTTTGTTTTTTTCTTCTTTTACGTCGTCGTGAGATCGTTCTACTATTTTTATTAGTTAATAAAATTCTATTTGCTCTCTTTTAATTGATATTTTATTTAGGTATTATAATTATGCTTTCTTTTAATATGTTAGGCTAAATCAGGGGTGTGTATCGGTTCGGGTATCCAAAAATTTAGAAACTTAAATCCGATCCCGAACCAAACCATTTTTTTGAGAAATTTACTTTGGTATTTTGGTTCAGGCCCGAATGCTTACTCACCCCTAATATAAATCAAATTTAGAAATTCGAGAAATCCAAAAATTTTAAATTTGATTCCTGATCTCGAATTGAAAATTTTTGGGTTGTCGAAAATTTAGAAATTTAAATCCCGATCCCGAACCGAATTATTTTTAGGAAAATTTACGCAGGTAATTTGGTTAGGATTTTGGGAATCCTGAATATTTGCTCAACCCTAGGCTAAATTAGTCTTGCCCTTAGGAAAAAAAGGCGTATTAGACCAACCTTTTAGGGACTGGGTCTGACAAGACTGAAACTCTCCCCGAATAATTACATAGTGGTGGAAGCTCTCTAATTCAATGAATTTAGAAGTAGATGTTTAAACCTCTATATTTCTTAATTGGGAAAATTAGTTAATTAATTATTTAATTGTGTATTTGTTTTGTTATTTTCAAGTAAACCACCGATTCTCATAAATTCATCTAAGTGTTAAGAGTAGTGATAATTTAGATAGATAATTACTTGAATTGAAACTGGTTAAAAGTATTAAATTTTAGTTTTCATAAATCATTAGTAATCCCTTAGTTTGATAAATCTAATATCTTATCAGTTAAGCTGCAATCGCCCCTAATATACTTGCTAAGCCCTCCTAGTGCTATTCATACCAGCAACATTAAAAGCATGCTCCCCGTGAGGTATATCACCACCTTGATTTTTCCCTTTGCTCGTGCGGTATCTATCTAGGTGGATACTCATGCAATTTGTAATACTTATCTTTTCTATGCCCGCTAGTGTTACAAAAAGAATATCTTACACCTCATCCCTTATTATTTTTACCATGATAAGAGGATGAAGATCTTTGAAAATTTTCTTGAATAGTATTGACCTGAGACAATATTTCTTCTCCAACATTTTGACAACCAGCTACCATTGAATTTGGATTTGATCTATTCTTTACTACTAAAGCAATTCATTCTATCATATCCCTTGGAACGTTCCCAGTAGCCATACGTTTCTCCTCAACAGTAACAAGACAAAATACCTTACTGATTGAAGGAATATGTTTCATCATTAAAATTTGCCCTCTTAACTGTGCTAAAAACATCATTCAGTCCCATTAAAAATATCATTTTAATAGTATTTTCCTCTCTCTCAAGGATTTTCTCTAATAGCTTGCAATTGCGCAAGACCTCCACAAGAACATTGAGGCATTGGATTGAGCATCACTAAATCATTCTACAAAGAATCCAGATTATTGAAGTAAGTGGCAACACTTTGTGTTCCTTGTTTTAAAGAATGGATAGACTGTTGAATATCAAATATCCTTGGTTCATTACTCTCTGAATATTTAGTTTTCAATATATTCCACATCTCTTCAGCTGTATTCTTATAGAGTATTGATTGTCTGATTTCTGGAATGGTGGATTTGGCAATCCAAGATTGTACAACAAGATTATCTCTAATCCATTGATTATACATTGCATCAATAGTTGTTGGACAAGCCAAAGTTCCATTTATGAACCCTAGTTTGTTCTTTGCCCCTATTGTAATCTCCATAGCCCTTTTCCAAGTGTAATAGTTCAAACCATTCAACAGATGATTAACCAAACTAATCCCCGTCACCTCATTTGGGCTAATATAATATGGATTAGATTAATCAATAGTAGAAACAAAATTAACATGACTAGTCCTAGAACCACCAGAAGGTGAATGTTGAGCTGTCCGTCAGCATAAGAAGCCATAACAATCACACCATATCAAAGATAATTCTTCATAAACAAAATATCAAACACCTTCTGTGCAACTAGAAGCTGAAATGAACTTCACAATCAAATCTTTATCAAGAACCTGTCCTACTATGCTAATTCAACCTCTAATTGAGAAAGGTGAGAAACTCACTTACAATTTAACAGGAAATTGAAAAAGAATCAGAAATGACGAAGCTAAATGAGCCCATAGCTTTGATACCACGTCAAAAACTCCATTCTTGCTGTACTGAGAGAGAAAGAGAGAGACATAGAGAGAGAAATTCTCTTTTATTATTAACAACACAAAAACGTTTTACAAGAGGCAATTAGAGCCTTTTCTTCTCCACAAAGAAGAAGAAGAACTAAAGAAGAAAGATAACTGCTATATTAACCAACTCAAGCTGAGCTGGCAAACTACTTAACAGAAAACAGAAGCAAAAACAGAAAATTACAGAAAGACTCAAGAGAAACTAAAACATTACAGAAACACCCCCCCAGACAAACACCTTTTACAGTATCTGCGATACGATCATGATCTAAAGAAACTCTCATGTCAAAGAAAAAATGAAGAGAACTATTTATTCGTCCAATTCAAAATGAAAATTAACAAACGCTATATCATACCAGCCGATAACTTCTACTCTTGAAGCAAAACCTCCCGATAGAAAAAAAGCCCAACTTTTGGTAAAGTTATTAGAACATCTCAATCTTCGTCCCGGGGCACACAATTACATAAACATATCAGTAATGGCATTCCTAATCATTTTAACTTGAAAGGTTACAACATTCGTTCTCGAACTGATGTCCGAAGATCAACTTTCTAATACTTCAACGAACCGAGGCCATGATAGATTGTTGATTGTACAGTCCATTCACGCCATTATTCAACTGCTGTCGGTTTCTTCTCCGTTTTGTAACAACAACAAATCCCTCACCATCTCCATTCTTATTCTTATTTACACCTGATGCTTTGGGTTGCACATTATTCCCTGTTTCTGTACCCGAGGCAGGCTCGCCCTCACTCCCGTAATGAATCTTTATAATCGCACTATCGTTTGCAATCGCTTCTGAGCTTTCGGAAGACTCGACCTTCTTCTTACTGATTCTAGAATCATCAGCGGGGTCCATATTGTTCTGAACCGACTTCACTATGAAGCTAAGCAATATCTGCCTCGCCAGTTCAGCCTTCTCCGAGTCTACACTTTTCTTCTTCGATCTTCCGTCTTTCACTTCATGACCAGTTTTCTCATTCGGTTTCTCTTCTGAAGATGACTCATTAGTGTCTGAAGAATTCAAATCACTCGGAATTATTGAATCTTCACTCTCAGGGTTACTTTGCCACGCTCTTCTAGGCACAAATTCTGGAGCATTTGGGTTCATAATTTTGGGGAATCCAATTCCGTTGTTTTCCAAACGGGGCATTTGGTATCTCAAAAACCCAGGTTTCATTCGGAAAGAGTGGGCAGTTCGGTAATAAAGAGGAGATCTGGGCCCACAAGGAACCCTAGCAGCAATTGGGGGAAAACCTATGGGCTCCACAAGCATGCCTTGGCTAGCTATAACATCGTAAACCGTTGTTACAGCCACCGAGTTCAATGGGTGAGTCAACGGAACAGCACCAGGACTGAACGGTTGAGCTGAAGCTGAAAGCTTTTTCCCGTTTGTTTCTGATGTTTTTTCCTGATTACTCGAGTGCGGGGTTCCCTCAGATTCCAGAACAGGACTATCTAATTCGTCTTCACTTTCGATAACATCTTTTGTGTCTTCACCCTCCAGTTTTGCTTCTACTACATGGACAAGTCCGTTTCCCTCCTCGTTCAATTGCTGAGGAGGAACGTCGCAAGTTTTGTTATCGGTTTCCTCATTTACTACTACTTTCTCTAGCAGAGGCTTGATAACTGTACCAGGAGGTGCCAACGCTACCTCTTTGTACGAAACAGATTTTGAAGCCAATGCAGTGATAGTAGATTTTGAAACTTTTGAAGGTGAGGTTGGGGAAAGTTTAGAGGACAGAGATTTTGAGGACTTTAAAGATGACGATTCAGTGGAATTCACCTTAGGAATGCCCTTTTGTCCTGGTGGAGTTGTCTTTCTATAAGTTCCATCTCTGAAATTAGAGTACTCATAATTGCTAGTGTTAAGCTTAGCAAGATTTGGACGCCTTCGATCTAATTTCCGGGTCCCACCATTTCCGGACCTCAGTTTTGGATTAGCTTCTTGCCACCCTTCATCGGAGCTTATCTCTTGAAAATCTTCAGCTACAACTGTCATCTCATTTTTATTTACACTTTCGAGTTTGGTTTCTTTAGGAAGGACCTTTTCAAGAGTATCCACAACTACGTTTGTTTGTGCTATCAGAGGGGTTTCTTCTGTCTCAACTTCAACTATGCGGTCACTGCCTATTCGTTCGTGTTGCGCCTCATGGGATTTGTCGCTGACCTGTAATACCTGAACGATAAGATAAAAAGTAAACAAATAAGCCAGTCGTCGATAGAGAAAGTTGATTTTTTTTTTCCAAATATCCTATGCTTGCACAAAGAAGTATGAGTACCTTTGAACGTCTTTTTTTCAGAGCATCACCTCCCTTAGCATCCTGATCAGGACTTATGAAGTCAAGAAGGTCGGATACACTGCAAAAGAGGGTAAAAGTTTGGTGTTCTGATAAATAATCACACATTTGAATTCAAAGAATATTTGGGTAATACCATTTTATCTAATACCTAAGGTGGCCTTTGCTTGCGATTGTTGCATCTGGCTTTGGAGTTCCAGTTCTTGCTGCTTCTTGCTGCTCCAACACTTTTGACTCGAAATATTCAAGCCATGCTGCAGCGTCCTGCATAAAGAACAAAGCCTTTCACTACCTTGCTTCCATTACTCGAACATTCTTTTTTCATGGTTAATTAACTGAAATTGCAGTTTTATTTTTGAAAATTTGAAAATTTACAGGAACTTGCCTCCAAGTAGGTGCTGTATTAAAAAAGAAAAAAAAAAGTAGGTGCCGTGTCATATTATGTATGGATTATTCGCAAAACTTATAATGGAGCATTATTTTTCAAAAGATCATCATTGTTTAAAGGAAGAGTTACTCCTATTTGCAATAATCCTATGCGACTAGGGAAAACAAAACAGAAAAAGGCGACTATTTTCCATTTTGATCGCTGGGGGAAAGTTGCAAACTAGAACGATGATAAAATCAATCATATTATGAATCATGATAGTGTAATCTACCTGAGTACGAAGATCTTCCGATCCCAGTTTGGCTTGAAGAATCTGTAATGTAGTTTGTTCATGTTGCACACTGAGAGAATATGCCTCCATCAATGAAAGAGCTATAGCAATGGCATGATAGCTGGCAGCAGTCTGTTAGGTGAACAAAGATGATTTAGTAATGACTATTAACTTTTTTAATATAGATGGATGGAGACAAACAGATAGATAGACCTGTATATGATCTGCCCCAAGTAATCTTTGATTGCATTTGAGGGCTTCATGCAGGTATCTGAGTGCGACATGAACATTTCCCATACCCTCTTCCATCATGGCTACATTTATATAAGTCGCTGCTGTGTTCGGGTGTGAGAGACCGCATGTGAAGTGCAGAAGGAACAACGCACGATTCACATATCTGCGCCAATTTTAATTTTACTAGATCTGATCAAGAAATGCCACAAACTGAACAAGGTAAACAGCACCAATAAAAAATAACTAAAAACCATGAGCTTGTGAACACATTCAACTTACTTCAAAGCCAACTCAATGTGTTGGAGACGATAGTAGAAAACAGAAAGATCTCCATAGCTTTTCATCGTGTCTGGATGGTCGAGGCCAAGTTCTCTCTCATTAATATCCAAAGCCTTCTGCTGATATATCGTTGCCTGAACATAAAGAAAAGTAGGCTTAAATTTGCTCAGTGATACGAACAAAAAGCATTAAATGTAAGTTTACAAAAAATGAGAAAGGGAGCCCCTTAGCCAAAAAAAAAATTAAAATGAAAAGGTCTTACTTGGTTAAAATCTCCAGTGTGATAAAGCACAACGGCTAAAAGACTATAGGCACTGGCGGTCGTTCGATGGTTGGGCCCACAAACAGCTATCATCTTAGCCAATGCCTTCAAAAATCAGATTACCATAATGTTAAATCGACTTAGGCAATTTAAGGACGGGAAATTAGTTAATTCCTTAAAATTTGACTACTATTCAGTTACCTTTGTACCACAATTGACTGCATCTTCTAGCTTTCCTTTATCCAGAGCAATCTTTGATGACTCCAACAAAGTTCGCCCATCTGCAGAAGAGCATCCTACATGCTGCGTACCCATAGTAGCAGATTAATCACTATATTTCGAATGAAAAGTTCCAAATTTAATGAGAGAGAGAGAGACAGACAGACAGAGATGGAGACTTACTTTACAGATAGGGACCAAGCCAATAATATCAGATCTCTTAAAAGGGTATGGGCTTTCCATGTCATAGTCTTTTGGAAGCAACTCCAGTCCAACCTGAATTACACAAGGAAAGAAATGAAAAAGATAAATGAAAAGAAACAGTAGGGCTGTATGGTTCTGTCCTCAGAATTTCTAGTTTTGGGTTTCCTTCTCATTTTCACTGGTTTCAAGAATCAACACTGAAAACAATGAAAATTTTCTGAAATATCCATTGTTTTCGGAAAAATTCTCTATTTCCAATTTACGCAAACTATATACCAAACACATTTTGTTTAAGTTTTAGAACCAGAAAATACGTCTCAGAAACATAACCAATCAAGCCTTTGAGTCTCAATGGAAAGGATTGGTACCTTGTGGCAAAGTCCTCGGAGAATTGAAACCTTCCTCAAGTGTTGAAACTCATTTTTTAGGTTCCAACCGAATCTTTTTGCTAAAAATGTTCGTAGCCACTTCAGTCCAAGGATTTGATCTCCACGCACCTTATCCACATCATCGTCAGCTACATCCCCAAGCAAGAAATTCAAGCATGAGGCTATAGCAGTGGATAAGTCGGCCACATTATCAACTGATGCAATAACAGCTTTAACTACATGCTTCAAAGCTCGAGTAACCATCTCATGAATACAAAGTGACTGAATATGTGGAAGCTTATCCGCAAGTTCAACCTGGTTTCCAAGGAGACCAGAGCAAAATATGATCAATAGAGTATCTAAAACAAGTTTGGAAACATACCAAGAGTGAGGGAGAGAGCCTTTTCTTACCACACGACCCAAAGAACGCATCTGCAGGCCTCTAAGGTGCATGAAGTCGGTCATAGTGCGTCCATCGACCGGGGAAAGTTCAAGCGATGCAAAATCTGTTACCTGAAATAAAATGAGAGTTTTAGCTTGCTATCGGCAAGTGTAGATAAAAATTGTTATTTTAACACTTCAATTATAACTAGCTTTATTACCAGCTTGGGCAAAGCAATATCATCATAGTATACTCCTGCCAACTTCACAAGCTCGTCTACTGACTGTTTCAGAAAAGCAGGAAAAGCATGTCTCTTAGTTACTTAACTATATAAAATAGGAGCGTAAATTTATTACCAAAAGAAAAAAAACACAGGAACAGCAAAAATAAAGGATAGGTGTCAAAAAATAAAATGGTTAAGAGCACATCAACTGGATAATATTGTAAGATTCAATCCGGTACCTTTAGATGAAGATCCGTTCCACTTTCTTTCAAACGCGAAAACAAATCTTCAGAAATAAATTGCTTCAAATCCGAACGACTATTGGCCTCACCATCATTAGCATCCCCCATGCTGTTTTCATCAATTAAACTACCATTTTCTCCATTTTCATTGCTGATAGTTACAGTATCTGACTTCTTCTCTCTTTTCTTCAGCAATTTAAATTCCTTTCCAAGACCTTTAACCTCCACGTCAGCCTTTTTATTCTCCTTAGTGCTTTTGACATCATTGTCGTTAGTTGTTTCTTTCTTTTGTAGATGCTGCACCCAACAAGAACCAAGCTCCCATCTAAAAGACCTCCCATTGGCAACTGGTTTTTCTTCTGACTTCCGCAAGCTCTCTTCAATCACTTTGCGAGTTATGCATCTTGAAGATTCAAGATCATCAAGCTCACAGTGAGCTTCTCTTGAGTCTTCGACACTACACGGCTCGTGAAGCAAGATTCTTAAGCTGTGAAGACAAATTACCCCGCAATTAGTACACAGCAAAAGCCTTGTACAAAAGTGGAGTTGTTTTTCAAACAAAAGAATAATATTGCAGCGATAGAAGTACGATTTATTTAGATTCTTAACCTATTAATGTTGAGAGCATTGGCTCCTCCTTCTGGTTGATCATCAATCTCAATATCTCGAGCCATACATTTTGCCTTCTTAACAGAACCAACAACCTTCACAATCGCAGTATATCCACAATGTCTTACAGCAACAACACCTAGTGAGGACGTATCCTACAAACCCAAAAATCTCTCTTAAAGTTTCTAGATGAGAGAAAGTGGAATTTTTTGCTTAAAAATTTTTTGATATGTAAAAATAGGGGAGAAGTACTTACTCGAATTACTACGCTCTCATCTGCAGTTACCCCTTTAATTACATTTCTTCGAGCAACTTCCTCAGCAAGCACATTCAACGATTCACTCTCAATAATTTTTACACTGGGTTTTGAGCTAGCATCTTCTGTATCTCGGTGTACCGTAACAGACAAGTCCCCAACATAATCCTCATGCAATACTGAGCCTTGTGCCCTGGTGCAAGAATTTATTACTTTCCTGATGGCCGAAACAGCTTTAAAGATTGATACATCGACAAATAGGTTATGGAGCAAAAATGCCTTTCGGTCACGGACTACCCTCTCTTCCTCGGTTTTGCAAGGGAGATTTGCCAATATAGCGAACTCAGTGGCCCAAGGTCTATTATCATGCTCACCATTTCTTCCTTGTCCTCCCCCATTGCCACCCCAGCTTTCATCTTCAGTCGGAAGAGGGAGAAAAATTGATGGAGAATCAGAAGCAGGCGGAGGGACAAGCCAAGTGTTTGCACGGAAACCATATGGGAGGTTACCAAACTAAAAGAAATTAAATAAAGGGAATTAGTCAACACTTCTTTCATACTTGTCACATTTTGAAGGAAATTTGCATCAGAACAAAGAAAATGTCTCACCTTATTGTGTTCCACAAAAGCTTTCATCAAAGACTCATATGCCTGCATATGTTGACAAATTGTTAGAACATTAGAGCATTGCCAAATCGAAGCAAACATGAAGGCAGGGATACCGGAAGAATTTTCTTAACCAATAAAAACAACTTTTCCAGGCAAATTCTCCATCAGTACTTCACTGTGGTGCTTTTGTTTCAATATCAAAATAGTCACACAGAAACATACTTAGGAATTGTTCATTATTTAAGTTAGCTAGTAAAAAGCTATCATTCTGGCAAAATCACCATATGTACGGAATGCAAATAAACAAAGATTGGAAAGCAATGACACCAGCCCCACCCCGCAAGACCACTAGTTCAAGAATACACAGATGTGTGTGCTTACATTGGCAAAAGCTCGGCTGAGCTGCTGCAGAAGATCCACCAGGGAGTGACTTTGAAGCGATTGCTTACCCAAAGTGTAGAATCCTCCCACAGATGCTACCACTTGTACTACCTTCCCATTGCATATCTTAATCTGCACATATTGATAGATACATTTATCCACAACATACCTATTGGGGGATGATGCTAACGGTTTGGGTAAAAGTAAAGAAAAAAAAGATTGCCCAAATTGACCGAACAATCTCCGCAAAATAATGACAGCAAAAAGAGATTACTAGGAAAGCTAAGGATTTCAAGGAGGTTAGATCTAAGAGTGGGGTGGTTCTACGACCTACAAGTTACATGTTTGAATGCTTGTCATCTTATGATTTAGGATCGAAGTAGTGGCCTTCTGTGGATGCCCCTTATCGGCCACCTTAGGTTTGCTTTGGTAACCTAACCTTTAGGATTTTAAACAACTATTCGTTTATTGTGCTTAGGCTTGCATTTTGATCTTAACAGTATCTCTAGGTATACCCCTAAATTTTGTAACTTTTTGTTTATGCATTAAAAATTAAACTTCCAAAAGAAGGATGATTAGTAATTCAAATAGATATTTGGTTGCTGGCAAAAATAATCTCACAACTGGATTAAAACTAATTCAAATGCCAAAGGAAAATTTTAAAAAAGATTAATTTGCTAGCAAAACAGTAAAGAGTTTTCATACACAAGTTTGTTACGAAAATCTCTACACCAGCCATGCATGAAACTATTCCAATTCAAAAGGCTACAATTTTAACTACCGCAGTGAAAAGGCACATTTTTGGGATTCTCACTAAATTCACAAATTATGTGCCAAAAACGTAACTAGAGAGGGAACAAACAAAAAAGGCACCTGCATTTGGAAGTAATCACCATTTTGCCCTTCTCCCCCTTGATTTGTCTCCACCCTCTTCAAATCTGCAATATCAAGATGAAGTGAAAAGATGTTTCTTAGGGTTTGTTTGGTTACTATTTTGAACAGAGATTTTTTACTATTTTGACCTAAATATTCTAGTAGTTTGAAGCATACACCTTTTTCCATTGTAAGCTAGCTTATTTGCAAAACAAGCTGCAATCAAACAAATAGTACGGAAAATTTTGACAGTTAAAGCGAATAAACAGTAACAAAAAATTCAATTTAAACGTTATACAGTCAAATGCAATCTATCTTTTAAACAGAAAATAAAAAAAATCTGAGGTCAAAACTGCCACCAAACAAGCCCTTAAGTAACTAATACTAAAGACTGCAAGACACAGAGAGAGAGAGAGAGAGAGAGAGAGGGAGAGAGACTTACGAAGTATCGGAGGAGTGAGGTGAGAAAACGAGAAGAAGTCGTAGAAGTCGGAGAGCCTCGGCGTCGGGTGAATCGCCGCCATCTCGTACCCCTCCCCCACCACCGGCGCCGGCACGCTGCCGTTGGGAGGAGACGGCGACCGCGGGTGGACGGCTTTGATGGTCTTCTTGGCACGGCCATCTGTTCCGGCGGCGGTTTTGGGCTTGGCGAAGCGCGTGGTGCACGCGACGATGTCCAGGAGCCGGCGCGCGTGGGCCTGAGACTGGGACTCGTCCGTGTATGGCTCTGTATGAATATCGCAGGACACAGGTGTGGTATTTACGTAAATTTGGAATGAGAAACGGTTAAGAATTTAATAAAAAAAAAATGTTAGCTATATTAATAATAATATTTTATTTTATTTTATTAGGACAGGACAAGCATAAAAAATGCCCCACTTAGAATGCATACTCATTTAAAATATATACATGAATAAAAATAATAATTTTATATTGCAAATTAAATAAGCGCTCACAATTTATTGCATCTTACTTTGGATCAAGAAATGCATTTTATATTGAATTAAGTATTAATTAATATTGTTGGGTTGAGTTTAGTTGCATTATTCCTCGCAAAGTTGTAACATCTACTTGTAAAATTTATCTACAAATCTTAGTTACCCTCTTTATGCAAAGAAATTCCAATATATGAGTAGTGTTATCTCTGTATACTATTATAAAAGGCAACCCAATTTTGACAATTGAAAATGCGAAGCCGTGTCATTTTTTTGTCTTCCGAATTTGTTCCTTGTAACTTCACAAAACTACAAAAATAAAATATACAGAAACGAAGTTTCGCTTTTTCCTTTCTTGATGACATTGCCTATTTCAAGTCACCACTTGTCAAACATAGCCCCACGTTGCAATGACCGTCAAAATTCTTGTCTTTCCAGTCAAATTATTTGAACTACGCGTGGTTACATATATATGTATCTGTAGTTATACATATACTTTATTGTAGTTATAAGATCTGTATAGTTTTTATTCAAGAGCCGTAACCTATTTGTAGGCTTGTAGCCTCACCTAGCATTGCCAATCTTTCTATAACAACTTGGCAGATATTTGCAAGGAGTAGCTTCCACTTATTTTTTGATCATTGCCAAAATTTTGCACGCATCGCCTTTTTGTGCTAGTCTTTAATACATAAAGCGAACGTTTGTGAATTTGGGTTCATTTTTTTCTATACCAAAAATGCCCTTTTGCGTTTTATGAATTTCAAATTTGTAATTCCTTTTATAATTGGTTATACATATAGGGACATCAAAGTAAATTTATCTATCCATAAAATCGTTTCAAAAAACAGATCTGTACGTCATTTTACTCATTAGTCTTCAAATTTTGGAATAATAGTTTGAAAGTTTAGGAAAATAAATTAAAAAATTATCCATTTAAGAAAAATAGATTGTAAAATAGGTTTTACAACTATTAGATAAACTAATTTTATTTTGAGAAAATATATTTTAAAATATATTATTGATTATTTACAAATTATTTCTACAAATTTATCTTCGAATTTTCTAGAAATAGTTTAAAAAGTTTAAGAAAATAATTTAAAACCATCACTTTTTTAAATTAGATTGTAGAACATAAAAAAATATGATGTAAACATATTTCACTTGAAGAAAATAGATACAAAACTTATTTTTTAAGTATATTTTTTGAAAAGATGCTTCAAAATTATCTGTTTTAAAGTAGATTTTAAAAGAGATTTAAAGAAATATAGTACATGGATTAATTCGTTTTAAAATTGTTAGGGCTGAAATTTATGTTGTTTTAAATTTTTATTTGAATATAAATATATTGTAAGGCGCAATGCACACGCACTATGTGTTTTACGGAAGCTAGTATTTATAAATAGCAAGTAAAGTGTGCAAAAATCTATTCAACTCAGTTGGGTTGATACGGTAAGATATTTTAGCATATGTTCCAACACTTCATATTCCAGATATTTTCAAATAATTATCATTTATCATTCAATTTGATTTTTCTAATTGACCACTAGCAAATCATTAATAATAACTCTATTTTAATGAATTTAATCCCACGAAAAACACAATATATTTGCGAAAGGACAGAGATTTTATGCATATATATATATATGCAAAAAATTATTACATATATCAATTCATTATTTAACAAGTAGAAAATAGACTATAAAATCCTTATCTTTTGCCAAATTGTGTCTGTATAAAAAGTTTATTTCCGTTAAAATTTGCACATACACTTATATATATGTATCATAAAAAAATAATGTCAGAATAGGACAAAAACTTATTTCGCATTTCATAAAAAATAAATAAAGTACACTTGGGTCAAATTTAGTTATGGGGAATTGCAACATGTAGAATTGAGGCATAATATTGTAATACACGATGTGTCCTATATAACCGTTTCTCTTAGGTGTATACCTTTGAACAAAGTATATACATATATTTGACTAATTCTAAAGGAATCATTCTCCAATTTTCTTGGCATTCCAAGCTTAAAATACAAATACCCGTTTGTTATGAGCATAATATAATATAATTAATCACCTTGTGAGAGGTCCATTAATGTAGGTAAATACTCAATATGTGGTAAGAAAAACTATGGCAAAATCTATTTTTAGCTCGTCATGCAAGCTACTTGAGGCTATCTATTGAAGCTTTTGGATGACAACATTTATGCGCCCGCTCAAAAGGGAAAAAAAAGAACCTTATATAGAACTATTAAACCTGTAAATATGCGTCGTCGCTTAGAATATCATAAAGCCAACTTTAATTATTGTAATTTGCAATTACCCAACTATTTGCATAACTTACATAGCCTATTATATATGACAACAATTATACCACAATATTTTCTTATGCATAGTACTTGGCCTTTTGCCACCCCTACCAAATGCTTTCTTTATAAACATAAAGAGAATTAGAATTTGTAAAGATGCTTTATTCAAATAGCCCACAATCCTTGTCAAAATCTTTTACCAAAAATAGCAATTGGGCAAAAAAAGGAACAGGCTATTTATTAATACTATGCCCAATATATAGCTGTATATAATTAAGTTTCCAATGGTATAATTAACCTACCTTCAACCATCCTCAGCAAACATGGCTTCAATGTAACCACTTCCAACCTATCATTCAACTTGTGCCCTTTCACCTATTAATTAAACCAAATAAAAATTAAATTAAATTGAATGTTTTAAAGGTTAATTACACTAACAATCCCCATAGTTTCCCAAAATTCTATTTGGTCCCCATAACTTCCAAACAAAATTAGTCCCCTTTGAAAAAGGGACATGGCTAGTTCTTATTATGGACTTTAAGTCATATGAAATGGTAAAAACTATGTTCAAGTTACCGATATGTTATTTAATTATGGGTGATGTAGTCTTTTTGTGTTAATTAAAACTATAAAAAGACCAAATATGTCATTTTTCTTTTAACTTTGGGGACCAAATCAATTACTTTTTCACAGTTAAATACTAATTATGAGACCAACTAGAATTTTTCTTGAAACCAAGGGGACACCTAGTGAAATTTACGCACGTTCAAATATCATATGATATGTTGGTCATTCTAACAAGAAGTACAATGTATTGTGGTCCTCAAATACTAACCACAGCATTAAATATAACATCTAACTTGAAAAAATTAATATTAGTTGCATTTTAAAAAAATTACCTCATGAGAGAGGGAATAATTAGTGAGATGGCAAGTTTCCACATTGGCTGCTAGTAGCCTCCTCACATCCAGTATCTTATCAGTTGAGATGCCCTGAAATTCCATTTAATTACATAATATTAACATAAGAATTAATTTCAAAGAACCCCAAAAAAAAAATAAAGTTATAACTCTAGAAAAATTCTATGATTTTTATAATTTGAAAGAAAAAGAAAGTACCTTGAGGACCACTTGTGTTTCGTAGGGTGTAATGACAGTAATATCAAGAACACTAGGCACAACTGCAAATTGAGAAAACAAATATAAACCAAATAATCTTGTACATAATACAAAGAATGATACATACGATTTATTTAAAAGTTACAGTTTTTTTTTTATGTCGAAATAGTAAAAAGCCGATGAGCCAAAAGCAATCCAGATTTTAGGCCACGAAACGGATGAATTCGAACTTCAAAAAAAATCCAACAAGGAATTGGGTTCAAACCTTTCTCTTCCTTCTTCTTCTTATCCGTCTTAGTCTTGTTGCCCTTTGTTTTGCCAGACTTTGGGGCCATTAATCTATTTTCCCTCTTTTGGTTTCCCAAATTTTGAAATCAAATAAGAAAAAAGAGAATGGCAATATGAACACCAACACACAAAAAAATTAGAAAAAGAAAAGAGTGGTAAGAGCAGAGGATAGAGAGAATGAGTAGAGAGAGTGTTTGTGAGATAGAGAATGAAGGGATTGGTGGTGTTAAGAGGAGTGTGGGAAGGAGAAGATAGGATAAGAGGATTTTTGGGTGTTTTTCACCCTTTAGTGGATTTGAGAGAAATCCTGGCCTCTCTTTCTTGCTTGCCTGATTGCCCCTCTCTCTCTCTCTCTCTCTCTCTCTCTGTCTGTTTCTCTCTCTATATGTCTCTATGGGCACGATTCATGTGATGCCCTTTTTAAGTCTTGTGAGCTGCCCATGCACTCTTGAGTCTACGGACTAAATACTTAGCCCCGAACAAAATTATACTTAAATATAATTTAATATTATGTTTATGTTTTTAATACTGACATAACTATTTGCTCCAATGGTTGAATGTTTAAATTAGCTTCTAATTGGTGTTGTGTAAAATTGTTGTTGGTGTGACTAATATCACGCATTCATTGCACTTTTGATCCATTGCATCAATTATATATTTGGTTTGGGGAATTATAAATATAGAAAGAGTTTTTATTTGTAGCCTAATAAAGAATACTGTGAAAAAAAAATAACAAAAAACCAAATCAAATACTACTAATCTTAAGAGGGGAAAGAAGGCTAATGCTCCAATTTTGGTGCAATGCAAATTAAGGGTTGCAAAAATATTATTATAACGATACAATATTTGGATAGTTTTGTAATTGTCTATGCTAAATTCTATTTTTTTGTCTCAAATTTGTGTTCCCATAATTGAAGTGTTAAAGAGATATTATTAGTACATGTATGAACCACTACACAAGTATACGTATTATTTATTCAAATCCGATGATATAAATATATTCATATGTCGATTGATATTGAATATATAATTTAATAATTAAATAATAGAAAATTAAGATTTTAGCCAATGAGGAGAAAAAATATAGAAATTCTTATTTGAAATTTTTTTGATGCGACAGTAATGTGGCATATAAAGAAGTGCGATGGGTTCCTTAAACCAAGAATTGCCATATACATGCTCTCCTATTGTGGAATTTTAATTTGCAATATGAGGCCATAAAAGAAATGTTATTCATGAGCATATGTGTTATTTATTCAAGTTCGATATTATTCATGTATGAACTACTACATAAGTATATGTGTTATTAATTGAGACGGCTAGAAAAAATCGACCACTTTGCCCAAATGAACCGGGAAAAAATGGAATTTGTATAAGTTTAATATTGTTATTTCCAGTTTATCTACATTACATTATTTTGATTTTATTTTGTTTAAGTTGAACATAAACAGTATGTAACATATAAGGGCAACGGGATGAGGCAAGGCTGGGCAGGGGTGGAGGCGGATTTTGCCTTCCCCAATTCCGCCCCGTCCCTTTTTGGGATCGGATTTTGGCTTTCCTATCCCCACCTTAGATGTGTCGGATTTTCATGCGGGTTGTCGCCCTCGTCAATAAATAACCAAATTTAAAAAATTATTTTGCTTTAATTAATATTAATAACTTAAAAATTGTACTTCTAAAAAATAAACAAATAAAATATTCATTCAATTAAAATAATCAACCGGAAATTGGAACTTAGTTTTATTTCAACTACAAATTTAAAAAAAAAACTAATGATTTAGAAACAATTTGTTATGCTTCAAATAATACTCGTAGCATCAAAACACCATAATGAAAACACAATAAAATATTATGTAATTTAAAAAAAAATCATTTATACAGAATGGAACATTGCAATCAAAACAAATCAAATACCCTACATAGATAAATGAGAATATTATTATAATTATCTAAACAGCAGGATGAGTTCCGGGTAAGGATCGAATTTTTTCTATTGAAGTCGGAGCAGATTCGGGTGGGTACCCGTTGGTTGGGATCTCATTGTTTGTAATTAATGTGTTTATGCTACATGCCATGTTGATAATGGATTAAAATAATGAATGCGATTGTGCCACGTGGCATGTTGATAATGCATTAAATTATAGCCGATCATTTTTGTATCATTTGCTGGGGGCCTTATAAGGGTCCGAAATGAATTTAGTCCGTAGTCTTTGGCACTTTAAGACAAACTGATTAATGCTCAATTCAAAATTTTAATTATTCAATTTTGTCACATTCTTTTGTGGCGAAGATGTTTGCTTTGATCAATACCTGATGTGATTCAAAATAAATGTTTTTCAATGCCACATATATATTAACGTGTAACCCATACATTGCACAGATTACATAAAATTTTTAAGTTTTAAATTATTAGTCAAGTTGTCTATAATATTCTTTTATAATTTTTTTTGTCATAATCTTAGTAAATATTTTTTCTTAATTGATTTACTATATGGTAGCAGTATAATTTTTTTTTCCCCTTATTCCATAACAATTTTAAAAAATTACTGTACGTATTTTTTTTTATATATCATGAATTTAATATATAAATTTTGCATAACTAATTTTATATTAATATATTATCATAAAATTTTTATAATATATAAATTTTTACCTGTTAATTGACATTAACATGATAAAGGTATATTATTCCAACTTAAATAATTTTGAAATTCTTTAAAAAAATATATTATTCATCTTTTTATTTTGTCAATTATAGTATATGTTTATTTTTTTTAGAACAATATTTCAATAAGTGAAATTTATTATGATAATATTTTCAAATAGATTAATATAATTTTAATAAATATTATTTTTCAAGAAGTTTTAGTTTGGTGAAATTGTATTATGATAAATTTTATTATTCAAAACTCCTAAGTTTCCGAGATACGTGTCAAATAGTTATGCGTACATTTATCATAAATTAGAAAAGATAGTTGAAATTACAATTTTTACATAATTCTGTAGTATAAATAATTTTTTTTATCTTTTTTTTTTTAATGTACGAAACAAAAAAGTTTATTGATCACAAAAGCTTGGGCTTTCACCTTTACAAACAACTCTTAAGGCAAAAGGAACAGCAACGTATGGGTATGATCCTGTAATGCTCTTTTGCTTCTTCGATATCGAATAGATACCTTACATTCTTTTCTTTATTTTGATTGTTTTCTTTTATAACACTGCTGGAAGTTCCGCTGCATATTTATGTTCTTTTCCTATTACGGGGGCCATTTTATGTATTGGATTGGCTCGAACGGGTCACTCAATTTCTTTTTTCACCAAACTAATCTCAGGAGGCATCTGCTTATGATGGGATATTGCTTGAAACCTTGCTTGTTCGTAAGGTGGAACCAGGATTTAGTGTAGAGGGGTCAAATTCTACTTGGATTTGTATATTTTTTTTCTTCTTGAAAATGCAATATGGTAGAAATTGTTTTAAAAAAATGGTTTTCATAATTTTTTGGTACCCCTTTCCTCCGCCCATGCTTGATCGGTGACTAATGCTCGGCCATATTACTACCATGGCCACGCAAATTTCAATACTACCAAGTAAAACAATCTTTGTATTCTTTCGCAAAAGATTTACAAATGTTTCGGCCTTTTCACTAGATAGATCTTTAACCATATATTTGTGGCCGAGATCCTACATTTGCCCCTTGGTTACTTCGATCAAATATTTCCAAACTACATTCGAATGTTGAATAGCTTTGCTACTCTTCAAGGAGTAAGTCCTCCAATATCACCTCTGTGCTTGACTGGCCGTAATTGCACGATCACGTGATTTAATTTGATCAAGGGCCCAATTTTTTAGAACTTTTTAACCTGACCCACGGCTACAGTTCCACGGGAGCTACACCTGCAGGTCCAATCCGAGCCATTGCGTAAAACATTAATGTCCATATTCAGACTCTGGTGTCCGCACAAAACTTATATGGAAAAATATTTTTAATCTGATAATTTCATGTTTTTTCTCCGATGATCCGGATTGGGATAGTAGCTGTTGCAAACCCGGGTGTTAACTTTAAATGATTTTTTTTCTTATTTGGCATTTATTATTATTATTATTATTTTTTTTTAATTTTCTCTAAGATCCGAATTAGACTACAGCTGCTGTAGGCTCACTATTTTACTTTTTAACCACACAATGTTATTGGTCCGTGACACCTAACAATAAGGTTGTCATAATCTAGGCCCATAATGGACTGCAGCTACCTTTTGTTTGGTATGGGTCCACAAGCCCAGTATCAATTCTGTTGGGGCTAACTTATGGGCACCAATCATGTTAGGTCTCACTCCTGTGGGGCCCAACATTCTGACAACATCTGTACGCCCATTGTATCTTTGTTGTTCCCTTGTGCATATATATATATATATATATACATGCATAAATATCTCACACATTGATATGCATATCTAAGTATGCAACGTTATATTTTGAATTTCAAAAAAAGTTACGGTACTGTACTAACTGATTTGTTTATCGGGGGCTAATGGGCTCAAATACGTTTCGTTTGTTTTATATTGGTTTTTAATCAAATGAGACGGTTATGGATCAAATTTTTTTTTTATATCTTAGCGATCAGGCCTAAGATAAACCGATTCAATTGTTTGTGTGTGGGATGCATGAGGTTAGAATTAATCGTCGATTCTCTCTCATCTATGGCTCGGTAGAGAGATTGAACACGTGAGACAAATGCTACTAATTTTAGTACGGTTTAATTTCATGATTTTTTTTTTCTATTAAATAACGCACAAATTTGTTATGTATGTGACAGAGATTTTGTCCCTGCTGAGAAAAGATTAGAGTTCCATAAATTGTTATCAAAACTCATCGTGTGGTAGTTCGGCCTTTGTTTTCCTCTGTAACAAAAGAATTTCATGCCCTAGAGTTACAAATAAAAATTACATATTTCAATACAAAAAAAAGAGAATTAAAAAACAAAGTGTGCCCAAATCACGTGAGCAATATGCGGTTGGGTGATTTATCAACCATCGGTGTAGAGAATTTATACATCATTGGCTTTAGATGAAAGATATACATACACTTTTATATGTGGGGTCCACTATAAATATACATGTATCGTTTATTCAAGTCTCATGGTGTATAAAATTGATACAGTGTATGTGGATTAAAATTATATTCAATTTTATTTTCCTCGGTTGGAAATTTATTTATTTTATTTTATATTGAAAGGTCCTCCACATTGAAAGAAGTACAAAACTGACCCCTCGTTCTGCAAATATTGTTACTGATTTGGCCCAACTTGCTGCTCTTGTTTATAATATTTCAGGGCCAATTTGGTCATTTTCTATGATGGAGAGAACAACACAAATCATTAGTATTATTGCATGGGATGGAGATTTCTAAGTACAATTACTTAGATTTTTTTTTTTTTTAAATACATCTATGCATGCATTGATAATAGAAAGAAGAATCTTTATTTTTATTTTTTTCGTTCGGGTGATCTCTAGGTGATATATTAGGTTTATCGACACAACAATCGTGGGACATCGTGACCCTCCCTATGAATAGAAATGGACCGAATTTTCATTCGTATGGATTCCCTTGTATAAATTGCACAATCATGACGGAAACGCCATTGTTTAATATTACCGATTCAACTAACCATGAAACATCTGGAAAATTAATTTTTCATGTAGTTTCAATTTCATGCCAATGTGAATTGCTAGAAACTTAAAACAAATTTCCACGTCTTCACAAAAAATTCAATTTCCAAATCTAGAAGTTATTGAAATAGAACTTATGATCATATTATATTTTGGAGATTATATTTTGGTAGGATTATTTCTCCTAAGGCGAAGATATTTTTACTCGGATAAAAAGACCACAATAGATGAAACCAAAAGTGGGAGTCGTCTTACAGCAACTGATAATCTCACCATCCGATTGTTCGAATTTGATTTTGTTAATGATGAAATGATATTTTAATGTCTAAATCGTAAGATGATATTGTAACTCTGCCTTAATGAAACCTTCAACCAAAACTTGGATTGAGAATTGCAATATTTTGACTTGGATAGAAAATGAACTAATAGCATTTGAAGATGTTTTGCCATAAATGGCAATCTAGGTAGATGTAAATTGTCATGGTTAGCAAATATTGATGAAGATTGAGTGTTTTAGTATGATTTTACTAAACCTTTTTGTTGGATTTGCTCTCAATACAAGAATTTTTTTGTCTTGTAATATATAATAAATTTTTGTACGAAATTACTGTATTTTAAGGAAAAAAATTATTATAAATTAAGGATAATTTATTATATTAATTTTAATAATAATTAAATTAAAAATATTTATAATAATTTATTTTCAAAATATAATAATTGTTGTATATTAGATGTAAAAAAATTTCTCGAATTGAGATGACTTCCCATTTTGTTTTTGTGTTGGCAGTGGGAAAATACAAAATAGGATTGTACACCCTTTGATTTGTTATCTCAAAAACATTAAGTACATATATATGTAATAAATTCATCTGCCAACTTTTCTGGCCCCCTGCTTTCCTGTTCCCCCTTTGTCTTTGAAGCTTGCAGCACATGGAATTTGGTGCCCAATTAATTACAAAGTCTAACTCTTTGGTCACAGTTAATTAATCCTATGGCTACATGTAGAATATAGTACTCCCTCCACAAATTACTCTCTCGTTCCAATTTAATAATTTTATATTTATTTTTAATTATTTCTCATATATAGTTGAATTTCTATTTTAGTGATTAAATTAATAAATAATAAATTAGATTGAGGGATGAGAAATGATAAATTAATTAGTTCTCCTAAAAGTTATGAATTTAAGATGATAAATTAGAAAGAATTAATGAATGAAAAAACTAAAAGTGTTACGTTGAGGGATGAAAAATGCACCATCCTTAAGGGCTAAAAGTGCATCGTAATACTAAAATTGGGACAAAGGTGAGACACAGGCCATAGTATAGGGGTAAATTTTAAAATTAACCAAGAAATAAATTCAAAATCTTAAATTTCCAAAGATCTAGGACATAGAACCCCTAAATTTCAAAACCAAATTAGGGATATAAATGATACGAAATATATTAAACGAAATTCCTGAGGATCAAAGGTTTGAGAAAAATACATACATCGCATGTTTGGTCAAGCACTATCTTTTGATTTGAGCCCATTTGAAGTAAATTTTGAATCCTCCTGTGAAATAAAAACAAGAAATAATTAATCAATTTATTAAGTAGTTAAATGAATAAAAGCCAAGGAATGGATTTGAAATTGAAAAAGGAAAATTAGAAATGGAAATTGGAGAAGAAGATGACTCACTAGCTTAGCTGAGAGAAGTTTATTCCTCAATCTTTCTGTGTGGCACTATCCTCTATATAACCATGTATATATAGACTGTAATACTCAAATAAGTTGGTACTTGTAATGATTGCTCAATTAATGTTAT
Source organism: Embelia ribes (assembly GCA_001753735.1). Taxonomy (NCBI): domain Eukaryota; kingdom Viridiplantae; phylum Streptophyta; class Magnoliopsida; order Ericales; family Primulaceae; genus Embelia; species Embelia ribes. The sequence continues at coordinate 26,681 of MKEJ01019118.1, forward strand.
TTTGATTATGGTAATAAAATTACTTTAACAACATTAATGGCATATTTGATACCGTCCTCATATTGGAACATGGTTGAACTAGTCATTTATTCTTCTTTGCTATTTTTCAAAGCCTAATTACTTAGAGTACTAACATTTTTAGAAAATAAAATGATTTTATATAAGTTTACAAAAAATAATAATAATATTAACATGATGACATTGTATTTCAAATTGATATTATATATTTTGGGATAATGTTCAAGATTTAACTTTAGAGGATAATTTATTTCTTAATTTTTGAATTTTACTACCAAAAGATAGTCATAAAGTAACCAGTCACAATTAATCCGGGGGTAAGAATAGTCGTCATAAAGTTGCAAAATGCTTACCGAGCCTTAGTGTACACTGTAATATTAAATTTTTCTTCAATTTTTTTTTTGTGCGAAACATATTTAGTATGTACTTTACATGCAACGTCTATTTCTTTATTTTTATTTTTATTTTATTTTGTTGTTCGAAACATACTTAGTATGTAAATTTTCCTTTTTTTTTTTTGTGCGCAAAAAATTTTAGGACGTCAGGATTGTAGATGTACTCATACTGGCAAATCATATATAATTAATTTGAAAATTTATCTTTGTGATGTATCGTAAAAATTGTGAGAGGATGCCACGTAATTGGAACTTTCTATAACAGTGAAGAGTTTCTAGTACTGTACTCATAAGTCCATAATGCATTCAAATAATTGGTTGTATTTTATAAGTATAAAAAATAATTTTTTTAATTACATTGTAATAAAATGTAATTTTTAGTTGTACTTATAAGTCTTATAATGAACTAGGTAAATATTAGAAAACATACTCATTTGAGACTAGAACAACCTAGAATATGCGAAAAGTATATTTCCTTTTTTGAAAAAATAATGGACCAATATAATTTAAAAATACTTATATGTATTAAAAATATATTTTGCTTACTACAACAAATATTGTCACGCCTCCGAAATTCTAGAACCTGAGCACGTAAAATTCTAGAAAACATTATATAATTTCATGACAGACCACCGCCAAAAACTACCATAATGCCAATCTTCTTGCCATGCATATAATGTGAGATGACAAATACAAGGTAAAAATATGATCTAAGTACATAATATTCCAAAAGTACGAGCCTTATTGCACATAATTAGTGAAAAGTGGCTCAATAAGTTACAAAACACATGACTTAACGACATACTCATGGAACAACCAAACTAGTAGATGCAAATCAAGCTGCGAGAAGGAGCCGCTTCATGGAATGCTTCGCCCTGATTACTTACATGCCTACAATGTATTTTTCTTGATCTACCAATTGATAAATAAAAGGCAGACATAATTAGTCTATGAATAGTATTCGCTAGGTTAGTTATAGAATAAAAGCAAAACATCACATATCACCATAACCGTTATAGCAAACATATAAACACTATATTCACCAAGGTAAACACGCATCTTACTGCAACTATATACTCACACAATTCTTATTCCAGGTATAATATTATGTTGGGAAATATACATACACCTCGAGACTGCATTTCCTCAGATTTTTTACATAAAGATTTTAGTGGGTTCCCTACCACATCTTAGGTCTCACGTGAGATCGAAAATAGAACTTAAACAAGAGTTTATCTCTTGCTCTAGATTATTTTAGCCAAAAATTAAAATTTTCAAAAAGTGGACCGCGTGGTCCATATTTTCTGTCACAATATCATTTTTCACAAAGGTCGCCCACCGCGGCCCTTGTTTCACAAAAAATACCAATTTCACAAAATGCCAGATAATTTCTCAAAAATGCCATGCAGCATTTCCCAACAAATATTACTAATACACACATTTCGCCATGCAACATAATACCACACATATTCACCATATGCTTACGGCATATATTACTTCAAACGCATGTAGAGAATTACTCTCATATATCATACACAATATGCACATCTTAGCATATTATACACTACACAAATCTACACCCAATAACACATATATATTATATAATAATTATCGTACGACCTACTGTCCATAACTAACCGGTACCCAGTAGTCTTATAGCGATTTTAGAAGCCTTACGTTGATTCTTCTTGCTCACCACGCTGTTTTGACAAAGTATTATCAAGCTCTTCGATTTCCTGGACTTGGGGGTGATTTACTATTGAAATAATAGGCATGCAATCCATTGTTAATTTATACCCAACTGTATCGATTGACTAATTCAATATTCCAGTCGACTGATGGTTGTGTATCTGTTAAAATCAGTGTTTTCATCTTCTAAATTGAGTTCCAACACTAAGGTTTTAGTTATAAGGTCTTCCAGACTTCATTTTAAACATATGCTTGGCCATTTTGTTGAGTAAAATGACGAATTTTCTCAAAATACAAATTGTTTATTTTGGACAAGACATATCAATCGACTATTAAGGCTTATCAGTATACTAATTGCCTCTGTTTCAGCTATAAAAATGAGGTTTCATTGTTGAAAACGATTTTAAGTATTGAATTGATCATCATAATGGCTTATAAAGGATGCATACGTCACATGCACAACTGGTTTTTAGAGAACAAAGGAACTTTTATCAAAATGTAATTTGTTTTACACATAATCTTCGATAAAATGTCATAATTCACTTGGTTGCAATGTGAATGCTTCGATTATTTATAATTTCATAGGCGGAAATTCTAGTTATTACATCTTGTTCTAGGCTTGATAAGGTAGACTTTTGATATAGGTTGTCATTGAAGTTGAGTTGAATTGCTAGATCAAATGGTGCCCTATATTTTCGGCCAAAAAGGGGTAAATTTGAGAAGTGTTTTGATGCAGATTT
>MKEJ01019123.1:0-15559 GCA_001753735.1 Embelia ribes
AAATAATATCCAATTATATAGTTTTGGTTCCTCGCTACAATTAGTATTCGTGTAAACTATGGTATTCTTGTAATGAATTTGTCGTTCAAAGTAACTCATTACTAATTTGTTTTTGTTCCATGCAGTATTTACAGAGCTGTACTTAAATCAAAAGGTTCAATTAATGAAGTCAACCAAATTGCACAGGTTTGCTGAATTATATAAACCTTCGGGTAATTGGTGTTCAGAATTTTTATATTGCTTAATGATGTCCAATTGTTGGTTTAACTACAGTTCCGGATCATCATAAAACCAAAGGCCTGCGTTGGCGTTGGGCCTTTATGCAATGCACAGCAGGTAGAATCCTATCACATAACTTTCTTCATTGCCATTTTCATGAGCTAAGGCGCACAATATCCATAATTGTCATTTCTTATAAAATTATGCCATTTGCAGATCTGTTATCATGTTCTTGGGCTAGTGCATGGGATTTGGACCCCAATTCCTCGAGCTGTATGTCTGTTGCTATTCTTATATTTTGTCAGACCTTGGCACTGTTTTTTTATTGATTATTTTTTTTATTGGCTCTTGTGGTTTTATTCTATAACAGATGAAAGACTATATTGCAACTCCTAAGCCTAATGGTTATCAGAGTCTTCATACCACTGTAATTCCATTTCTTTATGAGAGCATGTTTCGGCTGGAAGTTCAGGTCGGTGACTTGCTCCTTTTGTAACGACCTGGGATAGGCAGATTGCTATGTATAAAAGAAAGAAATAATAATAAAAATTCTCAGAAATGATGTTTGGTATCAGAGCATTAGGTTACGACACTCCTAGGCCTCATGGGTAGGATTGGGTCCACCTAGTGACGTCTGTATATTTTTGGCATATCGTTATTACAATATTTTCATAGTATATTTGAATTTCGGGTTTTACACCTTTTCTGATCGCAATTGCTGCCAGTGGATTATTTTTCAGGTCAAGTTCATATTAATGAACTTATTGAATCAATTCAGTGTTTTTTTTTCCTTTTTATTTATTTCATTTTAATATTTGTTTATTTTTGTTTATGCTTGTTTTATTTTTATTTTTTTGTTTTTGGTGTGTTTTTGTTTATGTTTGTTTTATTTGCCTTTTTAAAGATAAAGGTGTGCTGATAATTTTTTAATCCAAAACACTATACCTTTAAACATGAAGGATCAATTGTCTTCATGTACTTTCAAATCAGTTGGATAATTTTTTATTTTAATTCAATACTTATGGCAAATTTGTAGTTCAATTATCTATTTTGCTTATCTTTTCTTGGTGTCTTAAAAAATCTCACATAATAATTTACTTGTGAAAGTACCAAATTCAAAATACATTGAACTGCAGACCCTCCATTTTAAATAGATTATATGAATTTCTATTTCTAGACTGTGTGAAGTTTTTTCCTATTTTTTCCTTAAAATCTAGATCATTCATATATATTTAATTAATAATCATATTCTTTTACATATATCAATATATATTGCACGCATGATTCGTATGTGAAGTTTTTACCCATGTCTCTCTTTTATAAGCTTTATATTTTTATAAGTTTTAAGAATATTACTTTTGATGATTGAAGCCTAATAAATCAAGAATAAAAGAAATTATAATAAACAAATTATCAAGTGAATAAGATGTCCTTTAAGCGAAGTACAATACCAAGCTACATGGAGTAACAAATTTGTGAAATTTTAAAAACTTGTGTTAAAAATTATCTCATACTACTTCGAAATGAAAGTTCGAATTTTTAAGATATTAACGACAAAGTTTATTCCACTTTCAAATTCAGCCATATTTCTCTATTCAAACTGATTTGGTATATTTTTAGCATAAGCTCATAAAATATATAATTTAATAAATAACTTCCAACCATGCTAGTTGATTTACAAAATACTTTTCCACTTTTGGTAGTCAAATGTATTCACAAAAGCTTAAAAGATTAGAGATTAAGAATAAGCAAATGTCTGCAAATACTTAAAAGATTAGACATTAAGAATAAGCAAATGTCTAAATAATAAACGAAAATGCAAATAAAATGAAAAGAATTAACATATTTGTTCCTTACCAAATGCTACTAGAATTTGAAGGTAAGATATCAAGTTATTTCCTAATATTGTAATAGTGATCATGTTTAATTGGACTTGTACTTAAAATTCATGCGTGTAGACTCATTATTTAAATAATAAATTTGCAAGTCTTATTTTTCTATTAAAAAACATAGAATGAATTCCTTATTTTTCATTTGTGCATAGAAAGCATATTTTCCATCTAAGTCTCTTGGTTTATTCTTTGTTTCCTAAAGCATGTAACACAGAAAATAAAAATTATTATCCATTATACAAATAAAAAAGAAAAGAGAAATTAATATTTAGTGGTAAGGAGAATTAACTTCTCTTAGTTGTGTATCAATAAATTTGAAATTTCTGTTTGTGGTAAGTCCTCCGTTGCCCTTGTTATATATATGTAGCCATTGGAAAACTTTTGTTTTTAAGAATAGGAAAAAATTATACCATATATAGGGTTTAAAAAAAGCCTAAGTACAAAAGTTGGTGAAATTTGAAGTTTAAAATTGGAAAAGTCAAGAGTTTCATTTTTTGAAACCTTAAATTAGTTGGGTTTTTGCGTGTTTGTCATCAATGAAAAGGAAATTAAAAATCAGGTCACCACACATGAGTATACGTGGGTCAATAACTAAAATCTTTCATGATTTTATTTAACTAAGGAAAAGGACAACTTCATGTCCATTAGACAAATTAATGATTTATATGTAATTTTTTAAATACAATGTATATCTTTGCTTTTTCTTCTAATTGCATGTGAACATACATTGGTTTATTAATTCTACATAAATAGTGAATAAAATAAGTACGTATATGCATAAGCAAATAGAGTGTTATGTAAGGAAAAATTGCAATGTCTTTTGTCAAAAAAAAAATAAAAATAAAAATAGAGTTCCATGTGTCACTAAAGAAAAAGAGCAACTTAATGTCATTAAGCTGCTTAGACATTATTTTTATACTATTTTAGCATTTTTTTTTCTTTTTTTTAAGTGCACAAAATTTTTAAAACTTTTTGAGGATGAATTGTCTCCTTGAAATCACTTTGGAAATTTGAAAATATCTCTAAAAAGTATAGAACACATTTACAAAAGTGATAACAAAAAAAGAAGTTATTTAGAAATCATATGAGAAAATGAATTTATATTGGTTAATGATAAATAATATCAATCACTATTAATGTTGTTTCCCCTTCAATATAAAAACTCTTTATTTCTTGGCATGAATACATATATTGTGTATCGAAAATGAAACTTTTTTAATATGATCTTTTTTAAGATTTTATTTCTTATTTCCTACTAATGAAAAAGGAAGACCTATCACCTTTTTTATTCAATTATTTTACTGAATATTATCAAAGAAACTATTTAAAAAAATAATAATCATATTTTGATATCTTAAAAAAATATATTGGTTAGCATAAGGCAGATGTCCAGTACAATAAACTACCTTCTGATGTAGGAAGGTATTGAATACCGAAGAGATGAACGTTTTAATAAAAATGAGCAAAAGGATGAGCGTCTTAACAAAAATGAACAAAAGTAATTGGGATCCAACACCCAAACCAAAAAGAGATCCAACATTCTTTTAATCAACTCTCATGAACTCAAACTCCCATGAAAAATAACATCACAAAGCCTATTTATAGGCTTTTAAGAAAACCTGAGATAGAAACTAAGTGTTCCATAATATTAAAAAGTGACAAATCAAATCAAATTAATTCAAATCTTAGCTCACTAATCAATAAAAAGATATCTAAAATAAATGAAAGACAAACTAATTATTAAGATATTTCTTAAAAGATATCATTCTCCTTCGGTTGAAAAAGTTCGACCCCAAACTTTATTCCTTCAAAGAGTGCGAGGAGCTGGAACCCAATCATCCACCATATGTTAGTATAGGCATAAAGTGCAAGTGTGACGAGGGAAACTTGAATAATCTTAGAAACATCTTTGGAAATAAATCCAAGTTCTTCCAAATTGATAAGCTCGATAAATTCCTCGGGTTTGGCTTTGTCATCAAAGTTGAATTGGTTGATCTTAATCCCGTATAAGCATTCTTCTGGGTTAACAATTGGAAGAGCAAGTTCTATCATTTCTACTAGAGAAGGGACAACAACGGGTGCAACCTTAGTTGTAGATGTAGTTCCCAATCCCTTAAAAAATTATGTAAATATTGCTCTAATTTCTTTCGTAAAGGAGTTAAATGTTGTCTTCATTTCATCCCGGAAACTAGCGAACTCTTGTTTACTTGTTCCTTACCAATGTTACCGGATTCTCCATGACACCCCTGGTACCGCATTCCAGTTCTCTCGTATCGGAACACGATATTGTAGCGTTTCAATTCTCTACTTTTAGCGAACCCGGCGAACCCGATTTATTTTGCTTATAAACAAAAGAAAATAGGGCAAAACATAAAGAGATAAACAATAGAAAAACAAAATTCAACTAGATTACTCATTTTTCTATGACATGGTAGCTAAAATCGAAAAATGCAAGATGAAATGTTGTCTGCGAAGATTAAGATTAAAAATAAGGGAAAATTTTATACAAATGAAGAAATAGTACAATGCAAAAGACATGAATTAACATTGAAAATAAAATTCAAAAAATTGTATAAAAATTCAATTTTTAATTGACTTATATTATTGTTAAAATCGAGAAATGCAAGATGAAAAGTTGTCGTAAATTGTTTCTTTTAGGAAATTCCTCGTTTTTAATTTCATAGTCTGCAAAGTTTAACATTAAAAATAAAGGAAAATTTTATACAAAAGGAGAAATAGTATTATGCAAAAAAAAAAAAGAATTAACATTGAAAATAAAATTCAAAAAATTGAATAAAAATTCAATTCTTAATTGACTTATATTTTTTTTATGCAAATAAAAGGAGGATATTACTTTCATGTCTACAAGAATTAACTTGTATATATGAAGGTAAACTAAGCCTACCCCCAACGAACTGCATACCGCTAGTACTCACGTACCACGTTCCCGAACCTATACCGCGTACCACAGCAAACCGCGGCTCAGGTAACAGTGCTCCTTGCTCATTAACTTCCTAAAGTTGAGCCAAAACTTCATTGTTTGAAAGCATCTTTTCAACCCCAAGCCTTTTCTGTCAATATGTGAATCCCCAGTGACCCTTTAGTAATTTTCTCAAACTATTAGGGTAATCTGCAATTTTTTCATAATTCAGGGCTTTCCAGTCATTTCCAGATACTTTGGAGGTCAATCTGAAATTTTCTGAAACTACCGGGGCTATCTGAAAACTTTGAAAATTCAGAAATTGTAATCTTTTATGAAATTTCTCTTTAGCCTTAGGGCCAAGATTAAAATTTTCAACTTCAGGGATTGACCTTGTAATAACCAAAGTACTCCCAATCTTCTACCATAGCACAGAACGTCGCCTATCAACTGCAGCGCTTATTTTGTCCTTTCTACACAGCTGAGTTTTTTTTTCTGTTTTCCTATATCTTTTGGCCGAACAAGATCTGAAATTGATGTAGGACGGTATTGAGTACCGAAGAGATAGATGAATGTTTTAACAAAAACGAACAAAAGGGTGAGCGTTTTAACAAAAATGAACAAAAGAAATTGGGATCTAATACCCAAACAAAAAATAGATCCAACACTCTTTTAATCAACTCAACTCCCATGAAAAGTTACATCGCATAGCCTATTTATAAGCTTTTAAGAAAACCTAAGATAGACACTAAATTTTCTAGAATATTCCAAAGTGACAAATCAAATCGAGTCAATTCAAATATTAACTAACTAATCAATAAAAAGATATCCTATATAAATAAAAAACAAACTAATTATTAAGATATTTCTTAATTTGTATCACCTTCTGCCTATGTAATCTACCACCGAAGTGTAAGACGGATGTGGAAAGCATAAAGTTTGGCATGAGCTTGATCAAATTGTTGTTCAGTACTATGAATGTTCAAATTTTTAGGTATAATTAAGAACACTTAACTATCATTTTGACTTAAATTTGACACCTGATAGAAAATAATAATTTGTTTCGACTCTTGATATGTTTATGTTTGATTATGAATTATTCCATAGAAAAAGATTGTACCTGTAGTGGTATACTTGGTGGAAAATCTGGATAGATACTTTCTTTATGTATGGATAAATGTTGTATTTTTTATACAATAGCTCTTTTTTTTTTTTCTCTCTGGTTCACTCACTAACCAAACATAACAGATTGTACATGCTTCGTGTGTTTTAATATTGAATCAACTAATAGAAATGAAAAATCATGATATTTTTTTATTGAAATATTGTGAATTTATTTTGAGATGCAAAATCTTAGTAGGATTAATTTTATGTTTGAATCCATTAAAAGGAGATAAAAGTTGAGTATAAGTTATTCTTGAAAAATAGTAAATTATAGAACTAACTTTCCAGTTTCCTCTATGAGGATACTTTTTAAATATGGGAAATGTATATTATAGTAAATCCATTTTGAATGTATTGAAAGAATCTACAAGGCATATATATAAATTATGATATTCACTATTAAATAAATAATTGACCAAGAATAAATGAAGAAATAAATTACATTACCTAATAAATAAATGGAAGTAGAAATGATACCTCAATGAATGAACTAAAGAGGCTTGCTTGAATCAACAAAGGCTATATATAGAGGGAAAGTTGTATAGTTTCTTTGATGACACATCATTAAATGTTGCAAAATGCAATGTCTCAGAATTGTGGTATTCAAAATTCGGTTCAGATTTTTGGTTATTTCTGTTAGGAAACCTTGATGTTATAAATGGTCATTTACGAATGTAACCTTTTGTTTTCTATTAAATCATCTTTTATTTATTAATAATTAATAATAATTAATTTGTGTCACAGAGATAGAACGCCACTTGGCAAGAAAATACTGTGCAACTTGTTGTGATTGCTGTGCGTAGCTCTACTTTTATTATATTAATAATGTGGCCCACTAGTTGGTATTTATACTTAATTTGGCTTTTGAACAAGAGTCTTGTCACAACGTCGTCTCTTTTTTCTTTTTTTCCTATTATAAAACTTGATAAGAATTCTTGTCCTGATTCTTGAACTAATGTCACATTTGTTTCTTTTGGTGCTAAAAATACTTGGTTGTAAGTTGGGCTTTTCCTCTTGACAGATAAGAACTGAAGACATGGATTTGATAGCTGAGAGGGGTATTGCTGCTCATTATAGTGGAAAAGGCTTGTTTCCAGGTCTTGCTGGACATGTTATTCATAACAGTAGAACATCAAGAGGGAAAACAGTTTGCCTTGATAACGCCAGCACAGCCCTCAGGGTATTTCGTTTTCCTTTCTAAATTCGGTTGCTCTTGGTTATCCCTGGAGGGTTTGCTTGATGAACTATTTGAATTATCCTGACCTTCGGTAGAATTCATTTCTTCACTCCAGATTGGTTGGCTAAATGCAATTAGAGAATGGCAAGAAGAATTTGTTGGCAATATGAGCTCTAGAGAATTTGTGGACACTATCACCAGAGATCTTTTAGGTAGCCGTGTGTTTGTGTTCACACCGAAAGGAGAGGTAACATATGATTACCACATGTATGAAGAGAAATTGTGCCGCCTGTATCTTATTTCCACATTTTATGCAGATTAAAAATCTTCCAAAGGGTGCTACTGTTATTGACTATGCCTATATGATACATACTGAAATTGGTAACAAGATGGTTGCTGCAAAGGTACGTGTGAAATTGTTGTCCTATTTTCCATTACTGGTTTTAGCTGTTTTCATAATTTGGCGACTCCTTCCTTGATTTATCTGTTGGCAGGTTAATGGTAATCTTGTTTCTCCATCACATGTGCTTGCAAATGCAGAAGTAGTGGAGATAATAACCTATAATGTGAGTTTGTATATATCATTCTGATCAATCCATCCATTTTATAGTTTTGTTTTTATATGCAGTCTCCTTTGTATTTCAATCCAGGTGACATCATTTAGTTTTGATATGATTTTTGGTTCGTCAAAACTTTTCACCCTCAGAACTATCACACCCTAAAGATGTAGAGTAACTCAAATTGACTATGACACTTCTTAAACCATCACTTTAACAAAAGGTATGGCAAGCTGTGACCCGGGACACGTCAGCTTGCTCTTCAATACCTTGAAATTGAAATGGTTTGGCAAAATTTTCCCAATGATACAATCACCTCAAGTAAGAAGATCCTGGCATATACAAGTCTGGCACCACACTAGTAAAAATATCTTCATCTATGAGAAAGCTACAACTCTACAGGCCAGAGTATTCTCCATAAGATAGAAAAGGAAACTACTATTCAGCAGCTTCTAAGATGGCATTTGATCTCTACCATGAAACCCTTTGAGTTGGTTTTGTTGCTTTGCGTCTCACTCTTTATATGCCAGGCACTTTCTAGTAAATCAGCATTTCAAAGGCATAAACAGTGGTTGCAACATGCAAAAACACGTAGCGCCAGGCACAAAATCATGAAAGTGAGTTTCATATTCTGTAGAATATTGAGTGCTGCTGTTAATGTCCTTTTTTTTCTCTTGTTTGTGATATTCTTTTTCCTGTTTTGCCCAGTTTTTGAGAGAACAAGCAGAATTATCGGCAACAGAAATAACTTCCGATAAAGTTAATGAGTTTGTTACTGAACCTAAAGAGGATAACATAGAAGATCCCTCAGATTACTCCAAAAGTAACAAATACACTTGGGAGAAGATACTAATGAATGTGGTCGAAATGACTTCATCAAAGACTAATGCTACTGATATTTTCCAACCACGAGATGCAAACATTAAGGTACCTAAGGTCAATGGAAAACACAACAAGCACATAAAGCACACGAGTTTGAAAGCCCAAGGTGAGATGTTATCCCAGGGAAATGGTGTTGTTAAGATGATACTTGCTAATATCCCTATATACAAGGAAGTCTTGCCTGGTCTGGAGAACTGGAAAGCTAGCAAGGTTGCTGATTGGCACAACCTTGACGGGCATTCTATACAGTGGTTTTGCGTTGTATGCATAGATCGAAAAGGTATATCTTCTTTCCTCATCCAAGATAATATTTTTGATTAATTTGCAGCGTTGTGCCCATTTTCTGTTAGTATTAATTAAGCATGGGTTTAAAGACTCCTGCCAATGGACATGCAAACTAGCAATTGTAATTTCCGTATGTTTGTCCCGTATCTATACTCTAGGAAATTGTATTGAGAAACTCAGCAAATGAAGTGCTGTTCGTGGGCATATATATTCAGATGAATAAGGCCATTGTTGCACTTTGAGTAAAGATTTGTCACAGTCACATGATTTTTGTGAAGTCTTATACTACTGTCTTAAAAATTAGCCTTTTATTTCTGATAGATTGCAAAGTTGAAACTTATATGCCTGAGTATGAAAAGAACTCAAGGCATTACTAATCACACCTGCATCTCGATTGCTGAATGTGTTCTTGGCTACTAATTCTTCTGTACATAAATATGCCAGGCATTATGGCTGATATTACAACAACATTGGCAGCTGTAGGAATTACCATATGTTCTTGCGTGGTGAGTCGATCAAAATTCATTTAGGTGACTTTGTTTGCATTTGTTGCTTTTCGTTGTTAATTACTCTGCTATGTTGATATGTGTGTCTGTCACAACAAAGTAAAATCTCTCTGCAGGCGGAGATGGATAGAGGAAGAGGGATGGCTGTTATGCTATTTCATGTTGAAGGAAGCCTGGAGAGTTTGGTATGTGGAATGAACTTGAGTTACAATGTTGATTTTTTTCCTTTAATTTCCTATTTAGTTCTTTTGTTGGAATGGTATTTTTCTCATACGTTTTAGGAAATTTATTTCTAATGTGTGTGTTCCAGGCTAGTGCTTGTTCACAAGTGGATCTTATCTTTGGTGTCTTGGGATGGTCCACCGGTTGCAGCTGGCCTTGCTCATCTGTGAACCAACAGATTCGTGAATGCTAATCGAATATAGTCCAACTTTTGGCCGAGCTACTTGAAACTTGGGTATGGAGTTTTGTGCTAAGAAAAGATCTTAGGCATGTCCAGTAAGTACATATCTTGGCGATCAGTTCTTTCAGTTTCTTTTTGTTTGTTGAATGGTTGTGAGAGTTATGAACCACAGCTGTAGAAAACATGTTGAAGTCTGTTGTCGGGGGATTTTATATATAGAAGACAAATACATAAATATACATGTAAAGATATACTTGCAAGAAGAGGAAAGTGAACGTTAATACAGATATTGGATGCAACTTTATTCAAAATTTCATCCTTCTTGTCTTGTATCCTGGCTTTCTTTTCTCTGAATCTCCAAATGATATTGGTGCATCTGAGCATTCACAACAGTGTTTCTAAATGTATGATTTCTCTCATTTGAGAAAGAACTTAGGATGAAAAATGTGCCACAACGGTCTTTCTATTTTTCTGTATTTTGAGAAAACTTTTTCAGAATTTCTATAATAGATTTCTCGATGGAAAAATCAACTATTCACAATTTCTCTTTTAATTTTATTTTTTCATGATTTACAAATACTATAAAACCCTAGTTATGATTCGAGAAATCATATTTTTGTATTTTATTATATGATATATAACTATTTTAAAATTCTTTAGCAATCTTTATATAAAGACTGGTGTGGGTAATTTTTAAAATGTGGATTTCTAACATGAGAAATGAGTTTCTATAAAGTTACTTGTAGAAATCAAATGAGAAAGGCTGGTGGGAATGTTCTGAGTGTTCTTTCCTTGTGGCTTGATTCATAGCAGCAATTGTTTTAAGGCGATTGTCGGATAATCTCTGATGATGGCGATGGCTTTTTACTTTTGTTGCTTGAGAGCTGTATGCAGCTTGGGATGCATATTGAAAACTTAATTTGCTTGCGAATATGGTTTCTAGTAAGTTACTCAAGTACATAAAGTAGAGAATATAAAATTGTATTCGAGCAAAAAGCTTAGATCAGCTTCTTGTAAGCCTTTGAATTTCTATCTTATAACTACGGCTACATAATAGCGTCCACAGCTCGTGAGAGACCAACTACAAAGAATATGACAAGCGCAAGCTTCATAATTTCCCCAGCCGAAAGTACCAGTGGTGCTGCAAGTGCTAGTGCCAATACCAGCATTGCCCATAACCAAACTCTTGCATTTGACGAGTAGAATGAGTAGAATGGAAGTTCTTTCATGCATCTCTTTAGGGAGGTGAATATGGTTTTGCCAGAATATTCAACTTCACAAAGGTTAGTGGCATTGTAACCATTCTTTATGCCCTTCTCTTTCATTTCCACTTTTATGTAATCGATTTTCTCTTCCGATATCTGAGTATTGATTGTCCTCTGTTTAATGTCCATTAATGCATCATCAATTGCTTCAGCCGGCCATATTGCGTTGATATTGGACTCCATGGAGGAGTCACCTGTTCCCTCCGAGCTCTCTTCACCTTCATCTTCATCTTCATCTTCATCTTCATCGTTGTCATCTTCTTCATTTGTGTCACTTGATTCTTCTTTTTCCAGCATACCTTTTCCATCATCATATTCTTGTTCTTCCTCTGCATGAATTGATTTTTCTTCTGTGACCTCTAATTTGCCTCGAGTTGTGAATTGATTCAACTGATGAGCTGTTTCTATGACTCCCTCCTTTCTCTCAATATCTTCTTTGCGAACGCATTTTGCTTCTTTTCCCATGTATTGCATCTGTGAACCTCTCTGTGCATTGTCTCCCCCATCCTCATTGATACTACTGTTCTTGTCACTATCTTCTCCGTTTTCACCGCTCAATGTCATTGGAGTGTCCACTTCAATTTCGTCCTCTAACTCTTCATCTTTCTTCACAACGCTTTCTCCACACTCATGATCTTGTTCTCGGTTGAATTGCTCTTTGTAATGAGCATCAACCCTCGGTTTTCTTGGCATCACCTTGATTGTCTCGTCCCCTTCAATTACTCGGACATTAACTTCCTCTCCTGCTGATAGCCGGTCCTTTTCAGTTGTACTATTGATTACAGCGTCTTCACCTTTTTCCTCTTCTCCAGCAAGTGCTTTGTTGTCGCCATTAGCTTTGTCTTCTCTCAACTTTCCCATAATCTCTATAGTCCTGGCTTCATTCTTGGTTTCTGCTTCTCTGTTCCCTCTGCAAGTGAAAATCAATTGGTCAATAAGCTTAAGAAATGTCATCTTACTGGTTGACAATAAAATTAAAATGTGAATTAGTAATTATAAATGTAGTTTGTTATGCTAAATTTTCTGATGTATAATCTCTCTCATTCTGAACTCTTTTCTGTATAGAAATTAAGTATGATAATAAGCATGTCCGGATAACTACAATATATGCTATTTGTGTTAGTTTTACCTATTAATATTGATGTACTCGAGTTACTGGAAAATTATTCCATGGAACACATAATGACTACTCAAAATGGGTCATTTAGAAAAACAATTATTTGAATACCCAAGGGAAGGCACGTAAAACAGAAACAATCATGTAATGAAAACGTGATGTCTGGCTGAGTATGTTCATCGTCACGTCCTTGTCAACATGGTACAACAAATGGTTGAGTTGGCATTTCTGCCTTTTACAAGTCGGAACACAATCTCATATTTACATTGTACCATGTCTCTCGAAACACGGATCTACTAGGGTTACGGTGTGAACCAACCTACAGGCACTGGCCCCAATTTCTTGATGAACAAGAAAATAAAGATACAAAATGTGTACTCATGATGCGTCCATTTCCAAAATATTAGATCAAAATTAAATAATAAGTCTTAATCAAGATCTATTTCTGGGGTATATAGATTTCACAAAACTAGTACAGAGGCTTTGACCGACTTGTTGAGCTTATCTGCGGTGGCAGTTAATTTTCCGTTTGATCTTCGCTCCCTCGAGTTTTTAATTGCAGAATATGAAGCCACTACAACAGCGGCAACAACCGCTACTCCGCCCCAAACCGCTGCTCCTCCTCCAATGCAGATCGCTCTCGGTTGCTTTCCTTGCTTACAGGTGTCCTTGGCCGCCTCCATCTCGCTCGTGCATGAACAAGAATCCCCAACTCTTGGTGCTTTTATCAACGTGTTTGGTTTGGTTTGGTTTGGTTTTAGGGATATATAACTCTTTCTCAGCAATGCACTGTTGTTGCGGTGATTTATGAAATTATTTGTTGAGAAAATGAGAGAGAAGCGGACGTATGTCTTTGACGAAGAAATTAATTAAATATGAGGGCAACACAAGTGGCATGCCTCACCTACCTCTGTTTTCAACGGATGGTTAAAAATTAATTGCCGGGATTAGTAGGCTTTAGACCTTAAAATTTGTATACTCGAAATTTTAAGTTTTAATTTTAACAACTACTTTTTAATCCAATCACCTTCAAGCAGCTTTTCAGCAGCTACAGAGCATCTGCTTTGATATTACTTGCATATTTTAAACAATTGTTTTCGGTTATATAGACTCATTTTGGAACCTTCAAGTTAAGGACTGAGAAAATTTTTTAATTATCCAAAAACATAAAAATAAAATAAAAAAAAAACTTTTGGCTCCGTCTCACTGCTTCAAGTGAATAACATCAATGGTTTCCATAATGTAAATTGAAGCACAATATTAATCCCAATTTTAATTTTCTTTTCAAAAAAAAAAAAGAAAAATACTGGTTTGTTTCATTTTATAGTATTTTTATAGTAGGGTAAAGTTGATTTTGCACCGTATCCTTTGGGCTTGTTTTAATTTGTCTTTTATCCTTTTATTTTTTTCAATTTGCCCATATCTTTTTATTCTTATTTCAATTTGTCCCGTATATTTTCAATTTACCCCTTATCATTTTAGTCTCTTTCCAAATTTTTTATATATTTTTTTCAATTTCAATTTACCCCTATAATTATAAAATTTTTATATTATAATATAATAAGTAATTGAAATAATAGAAATAATTTCTTGAAAGCGTTTTAACGGAAATATCGATCATTTAATTGTCGTGCATCCCTTTTAATATATCTTTTAAATATATTATTTAGTCAATTTACCTATATAATTAAACATTTATGATAAGGTAAAAAGATGTGTTTTTATTGATCATTTGTTCCTAACTAATCTATATCTATGCCAAAACTTCTTTAACAAACAATAGTTTATTATTTCTATAAGATATTTATAATTAAAATTAAATTTATTAATGATAGGAGTAAATTGAAATGAGAAAAAAAAAATTGGAGCATATTGGCAAGAGACTAAAAGCATTTGGAGGTGAATTAAAAGATATGGGGCAAGTTGAAATGAGATTTAAACAATAAGGGTCAAATTGTAACAAATGAAAGGAGAAATAATAAATTGAAATAGGACTCAAAGATAGGAGGTAAAATGAATTTTACCCTTTATAATATTAAGAATCCTAAGAGGGTTGGAGTATGAAATGCTAAAGTCGCAAGTGATTTTGAAACGACTAATTTACTCATAATTAAATCACATTCGGATCATTTGATTTCATTTTCATAAAAAGAACCAATTATATTATTCCATAACATAGGACATCAATGTCACAATTGAAATTATATGGACCAAGTACATTGATGTTATGAAATACATAATGTATGCTTCTTTTTTTTTCTTTTTTCTTTTTTTGGATAATCATGTATTCTTCTTTATTAAAACAAGAGTCATAACAAATTAGGAAACAGATCATCAATTTAAAAAAAATGAAAATAAAAATAAAAATCTAGAAACTAAATCTAACATAGTTGATCAGTGACTCAATTATTTGCCTCCACGATAAACTCTAATTATAATATTATCCTTCAAGAAAAAAGTGTAAAGAATGGAACGATCTTACTGAACAAAATTCTTCATACTGTTAAATCATCAAAAATTTTATCTTCGAGATCATGAAAATATAATTTGCAAATCAGACAAATTTATTTCGTTAATCTTAAAATCTTCAACAAAATTAACTCCCCTTCAAGTTGGGGAGGGGGGAATTTTAGAAGGAAATAATAAAAGGAATAGATTGGAGAAAAACGAGATAAGAATTAGAAGGATTATTAAAATATTTTTGGGAGGGAAATGATGATAGAGAAAAAAAAGACACTAAAAAATTCTGTAAATTGAGTTTTAGGCATTCAAATTGAGTTTGTTGATAGTGGCGTAAAGTCGCGTAAATTGAGTTTTAGGCTCTCAAACAATATTCCAAAACTTGGGAAACACTTCTATTAGTGTCTAGTGTTGATTACGAGTATTTATGGAAGTTTTTAGCTCGAGTTGAGAGCTCTCAAAATTCCAGTAAATCCGATTGATCTAACTAGTTGTTTGATCGATCCAAAAGTTGGAACTGGATCAATCAAAATGATTTTTGACTAACATAAGTGGCGTGAAATAACACATTTGGGGTTATTTTTCTTAGGTTAAAAATCATAATAGAGAGAGAAAGAAGGGGCCGTGAAAATCTTGAGACTTCAAGGTCCGATTTGATCAAGTACCCAAAGGTGAATCCGATTTCTAAGTGTAGATTCTTCATCATCGGAGC
>MKEJ01019125.1:0-15274 GCA_001753735.1 Embelia ribes
TTAATTTGCCGGTATTTTTGTCTTAGTCGGTCTTTCGACTTATGCTGATAACGTCTTATCGTTCATACAAGTCATTCAAAGTGTTATCAACATTTACGATAATTATTGTAAGACATTGCAGAATGAGAATTACTGAATTTATCTCAATCCGATTTGTGTCATTCAATTATGAAAGTATTACATCGTACTGTGCTTTTAAAAAAAAAATTTTTTTTTTTTTGGGCCTTATAAAACCCCTATTCGTAATCATCATACAATAACATCACATACTATTATAGGCCATATACTATATGAAAAAAAATACTAGATCACTTACATAAAATTATTTATAATAAAAATAATATAAGATCAAATGGCTACACGTTTCGACACCCCAATCAATGCAACTCTACCAATGCTTACACAACTCCATTCTATGTTTTGTTATGACCACGTCATCAATACAATAATAATATTATGACGCGAAAATAAAATCAAAATTTTTCGGGACATTACAGACTAATTCAATGGAATAAATTTTGGACCATGGAATATTCAGATAGAAATTTACCTGTACAATAAAGATCTAAACAAACCCTTCTCAAGAAAAAAGCCATATGACAAGATAGATGAGACGAGGAGTGGAAGATTCTAGATAGAAAAGCCCTAAGTGTGGTGCATCTATCATTATCGTAGAACATGGCATTCAATATAGAAAAGAAGTCGACCACAGCCTCCCTAATAAAAGCTTTATCCGACATGTACGAGAAGCCATCCGCAGTGAAAAAGGTTCATCTAATGCGGTGGTTGTTTAATTTGAAGATGGAAGAAGGTACGAGGATTATGGCACATCTCAACAAGTTCAACCTCATTACAACCTAGTTGAGCTCGTTTGAGATTACCTTTGATGATGAACTAAAGGCCTTAGTTCTGTTGTCTTCTCTAACAAAGAGTTGGAATGGTACTGTAACTACAGTTAAAGATTCAACAAGGAAGGAAAAGTTAAAGTTTAAAGAGGTGCGAGACCTAATTGTGAGCAAAAAGATTCGCATGAGAAAATTGTGTATAACACCTAGGACAAATTTGAGTACAGAAAGCAAATAACAACGAGAAATTTGAACCAGAGTAGATAGAAATTCAGAAATAAAAGTAAGTTAAGTATCAAAAAATCAAATAAGGATTCGGTAAAATATTGGAATTGTGGGAAATTTATGCATTATCAGAATCAGTGCAAAGCACCAAAGAAGAAGACTGAAAAAGATGATGGAAAGTGATCAGCAAATGTCACAGAGGAGATTAGTAATGCCCTCATCTTGAGTGTAAGAAGTCCAATGGAATCGTGGGTGTTGGATAATGGAGCATCGTTTCACACCCTCCTTAGTCGTGAAGCCATGGAGAATTATGTCTTTGGTGATTTTGGAAAGGTTTATCTAGCTGATGATGTGTCTTTATAGATTATAGGGAAGGGAGATATTCGGGTCAAAATGCCAAATGGACTTGTTTGGCAGCTACAGAGTATCAGACAAATTCCTTATTTGAAGAGGAATTTGATATTTGTAGGGCAGCTAGATGATAAAGGGTATAAAATATTCTTCATGAGTGGTCTTTGGAATATTAATATAGAGCCCATGGTAGTGGCTCATGGAAAGAAGGAAGGTACATTGTATATGACCACAAACAACCATGATAGTATTGTACTTGCTAGTGCAAACAAAGATACAAATTTGTAACATTGCAGACTTGACCATATGAATGAGAAGGAAAAGAAACAACTTTGCTTGAAGGGTAAACTATTGAGCCTCAAGACAGCCAAAATTAACTTATGTGTGGATTGTGTACTTGGGAAATAGAAAACGGTTAGTTTTAAGAAGGGTGGCAGAAATTTTGAGAAAGCAGAACTTGGAACTGGTACATAGTGATCTATGGGGACCAACCCTAGTGACATCTTTAGATGGCTCATCATACTACATGACCTTCATTGACAACTTGACAAGGAAGGTATAGGTTTATTTCTTGAAATATAAATATGATGCCTTTGATACTTTCAAGAAGTGGAAAGCCTTAGTGGAGAATGAAATTGGTCTGAAAGTCAAATGCTTGTGATTTGATAATGGTGGGGAATATGAACTCAGTGAATTCAACGAATATTGTATTGTAAATAGGATTCGTATAAAGAAGACTATTAAAGGGACTCC
This sequence comes from Embelia ribes, assembly GCA_001753735.1. Taxonomy (NCBI): domain Eukaryota; kingdom Viridiplantae; phylum Streptophyta; class Magnoliopsida; order Ericales; family Primulaceae; genus Embelia; species Embelia ribes. The sequence continues at coordinate 2,175 of MKEJ01019125.1, forward strand.
TCAATGGAATGGGGTAGTTGAATGAATGAATAGAACTTTGAATGAATATGCTAGGTGCATACGGTTATATGTTGGGTTGCTTAAGATGTTTCAGGCAGATGCTATTAATACAGTACCATTCTTCATTAACTGAGAAAGCTTAGAGAGATAAAGAGTTAAATCTATTGTATCTCAAAGTGTTTGGTTGTATTTCATATATTCATGTTGATCCTTTTGCCAAAAGCAAATTAGATGCTAAGTCTGTTAAGTGTATATTTATTGGATATGGTGGAGATGAATTTGGTTATCTATTTTGGNNCGTAGCAAAGACATCATATTCAATAAGTAGATGATTTACAAAGACAAATTGGTTACGGCATATACAGACAGTACGAGTACTCAGGATGAACGCTCTCAGTATGTTGAGATGGATGATATTTCGAATACTGATGTGAGCCAAAGTAATTAGAATGACTAAAGGAATCACAAGGAGGTCATACAGGTTGAACCGAGTACGCCAATTATTATTGTAAGGAGGTCGAATAGACAGTACCGTACCCCAGATAGATACTCATCCTCTTTACATTATCTTTTGTTGATTGATAATGGTGAACCAGAATATTATGATGAAGCCATACAAAGTGAGCATGTAAGGAAGTGGAAGTTTTCAATGGAAGATGAAATTGATTCTCTAATAGAAAATAATATATAGAAATTTGTTAAGCTTCCAAATAGTAGAAAATTTTGCATAATAAGTAGGTTATATGATCGAAGAAGAGGCTGATGGCAGCAAGCGTTATAAGGCTAGATTGGTAGTGAAGGGCTTTCAGCAAAAATATGGTATCGATTATACCGATATATTTTCTCCTATTGTAAAACTAACTACTATTAGGTTAGTTTTAAGTATTGTTGTAGAGAATTTGCTATTATAACATATGGATGTAAAGACAGTTTTTCTTCATGGAGACCTTGAAGAAGATATATACATGAAGCAACCGTAAGGCTTTGTGTCTAATAGTTATAGTGAGTTGGTGTGTAACCTACAAAAGAACTTGTATGGCTTGAAACAGGCATAGAGACAATCATATAAGAAGTTTTATGGATTCATACATGCGATTGATTTCTCAAAATGTAATGTGGATCATTGCTATTACTATAAGATGTTTGACAATAACTTCATCATTTTGCTATTATATGTCGATGATATGTTGATAGTAGGCTATTATGCTCAAGAAGTGAATAAGTTGAAGAAGCAGTTGTCTGAACGGTTTGCTATGAAGGATATTGGAGAGGCTAAATAGAACCTTGTCATGCAAATTGGTTGAGATATAGTGGCAAGAAAGTTGTATCTATCATAGGCTAAACATATCAGAAAGGTTCTGAAGAGATTCAATATGCAAGATGCTAAGCCAATTGGCACTCTTTTGGGTAGTCAGTTTAAACTATCTAAAAGGCAGTCACCTAGTACTGATTCAGAGCATTCTTATACGAAGAAGGTTCCTTATACTTTAGCAATTGGCTGTATTATGTATGATATACAAGGCCAAATATTACACATGCAATGGGAATTGTCGGTAGATACATGAACAATCCTAAAAAATAGCATTGGAAAGCTATTAAATGGATCTTTAGATATTTGCGGAGTACAACAGTAAGGGTTTTATGTCTTGAAGGTAAGGATTTGGAATTGTGAGATTTTATTGATTCCGACATGACAGGTGTTCTTGATAAGAGAAAGAATACTATAAGGTATGTGTTTACTATGGGTAGCACATCTATTTCTTGGTCTTTTAAGTTGTAGAAAATTGTAGATTTGTCTACTACTACATAAGCGGAATGTAGCAGTGATTGAAGCTAGTAAAAAGATGGAATGGTTGTAGAATTTCTTATCTTGAAGTACCAATACATTCATAAGCTCTTAGTGAAAAGGTATTGCAACTTGTGAAGATTCGAGGAAGTGAGAATCCTGATGATATGTTAACTAAGGTAATGGCTTTAGATAAGTTAAAGCTATGCATGGCTTCAACTGGCCTTGAAGAATGAAGTTTCGATGATTGGTGCCCATCACTAGTATGAGTTGATCACAGTTGAGAGGATAGAGCAAAGGTTTGTGCAAGAGTTCAATCTTCAAGCGAGAGATTATTAAGGTTGTGGAGAATTAAGATATTTGTGAAGTAGAAATTTGGCTAAATAACTAGGTCTGGCTGAAACCCCTCTCAGTTTGGCTGAAGAGGCACATAGGTCCAACTAGCATGAGGTAGATGTGTACATGCCTAGGACTGGTGGAAAGACCACCTCGGTTCTGCCAGAGTTGTCCTAGGTCTGGCCAGTCTAAAGTGGCACCAAAATGATCTGTTTTGAAAATTTGAGATCAATAAAACATAAAAAGAAATCAAATATTTACAGCTTTATCTTCAACAAATCTTTACAGCTTTATCTTCAACAGATTAATCAACCTTTATTTAGGTTGTAACACTAGCATAAATATATCTCTTTCTCTAATTATAATTGTCCAAGTGTAAATGAGTACATTGTGAATGAGCGGCGCAAAAGAGATATAGAGAGAAAAAGAGAATTGTTGTGTAAAATAAATCTTTGTGTATTTTTTCGCTTTTATTTTTTTATTTTTCATATTATCATTTCATTCCGCAACATGGATTAATTTAAATTGTGCTTTATATAGTTCTTAATACCGTGATTGAAAAATGCTCTGAGAACAAAAAACTTTTTTCAAAGATGCACTTGAAAGAAAAATATATATTAATATATCAATATAAATGCATACATAATTCAGAGAGCAATAAACTCTTTTCAAAGTTGTATTTAAAATTCAGAATAATATATACTTGCCTATATAATCATGACTTTGAGTAATTTCATTTTACAGGATGAATTATTGTGGGCTGCAATATGGCTATACAAAGCCACAAATGCAAACAACTACTTGGAATATGTCAAGAGCAATATCACGATTTTGGATTTTAAGTTTGCTGAATTTGGATGGGATGGAAAGTTTGCTGGAATTAGTGTTCTTGCTGCTGAGGTACAAATATATTTTATGTATTAAATAAGTTATATATCTTAACATAAATTAAAGGAGATATATGGATGTTTGATATTGTGTCTTTGAGAATCTGATTTGTATTAGTTCTTGCAAAACATTATTCAAATTGTTAAAAAATTAAAGTAAATAATTTTATTTTTTTAGTTTAGAATAAGGGAATAAAAGGATAACAATATTAGATGGTGATTAAAAGCTTAAATGAGTTGTTTATTCTAATTTTTAATATAAAGCACATATGTGATATATTTTAAGTTAGCGGAAGAGATATTATTTGTTAACTTTTGAGATATAAAGCATAAATAGACATTAAAGAAAGAGAGAGAGTGTGTCAAGGTCTACTCATGTTCGCAAATTTTGAGTTAACTTTTTATTTTTCAGTTAGATTCTTAAAAGTATGAAATTAGAAACAAGACTAATTTTTAGGCAACAATTTTCTATTTCCCTCTTAATTTTCAACAAATCTTGCTTAAATTATCTTCGTATTGTGTTACAGTTACCAGGAAATGATTCCAATCTATTTGTCCCAATTGCGAACAAGTTTGTATGTAGCATATTGCCCGAATCACCAACAAAAGACATTGAATATACCCCCGGTATGTTAGCTCGTGCTATTTAAGTTTGCTTAATTAATTTAGATTAAACCAATTATTAACTACACCAAATATATGCTAATTTCTTAACTATTTACTTTTTATTCGTATTTATAAATACAAAAGAGAGCTTAAAAAGACAAGCCAATCAATGTTTAACATATGAAACAAGTTGTTTATCATCATATAGTTTTTAGAAGGTGAAGTTCCAACATAATTATCGCATGAAATTTTAAGGTAAATTAATTACACTTTGCCCACATAAGATTTCTAACAATTTTAGAATACCCTTAAAGTTTCTGAAATTGTACTACTCATCATCAGATTTATATGGTCATTGTAATGAACCCAAAGTTTGGAAGCAAAATTAAAGTCAAATTAATTTCCATAGATGACCCATAAAATTACAAAAGTATCCCTAATAAGTGACCCATGAAATTATATGCATAATTAATATTTTCCTTAAAATATAATGATTTTTCTCTAATTTTTCCAATTTTTAGCTTCGGATTTGATAAAACAATGTAAGAAAGTGAAGTATTGTGGTCTTTTCAAATATGATTCATTCTTGTATTACGACCCGGGGAAAAATGTAGATTACCCAAAATATTATGATGGCCGAATAATAAGCATATATGGTTGAAAATTAAACTTTGGTTTGGGTCACAATTAGTTTCTTTATGTTATTGTATTTGGGGCACATTTGTATTTGGATTTGTATTAACAAGTTTGGCTCATCAAAAATCTAGATATTTCCTTTGAAGGATTTCTAGAATTTTTATAGTAAAACATCTTAGATATTTTTATAAGAGGCCACCCATTTGTAACCAAGCCAAGAATAAGTTTTAAGTAATAACTCTTGTTCAATATTTTTCTTCTCTACTAATTTCATATTTACATACTCGAATACCCTCCTTCTGAATAGTCTTTTCCCCATTCAAAATTTCCCACACAACAGGGGGTCTTATATTCGCGAACGTCGGGAGCAACTTACAAGTTGCAGCTTCAATATCGTTCCTCATGGTTGTTTATTCTCGACTTTTATTGGAAGCCAAGACAACTATTAGTTGTGGCAATGTTGTTGTCGATTCAGCGAGGCTCATACATTTCGCAAATAGCCAAGTAAGTACTGATCAATTTGATTATGCCATTACTTTTTATCAACATTTAGTATCCGTAAGTACGAAATATTTGATGTCGTGTGATAAAGGAAAAGGTGATGTAGTTAATCACTAACCTTTGGGATCAAACAAAAATCGTATTCGAAACCATTAGATGTTTAATACACTTTAAATATTGATTTGATTACCTCTTAAATAATTAGGTTCATATGCAACTTTCAATTTTTTTTATTTTTTTAAAGTTTTGTGTACGTTATGTTCGGCGGTCCACCTGAGGAGTTCCCAAATGTTACATGATCACTAATTTTTTAAGCTAAACCAACTTAAAAATCTGAACAACCAAATTCATATCATTTTTATGCAGAAAAGCTTAAAATTTAAAATTGTTTTTGGCAATTTTAATTTGTGAATTATGTATGTATGTAGGTGGATTATGTACTAGGGTCTAACCCAATGAACATGTCATACATGGTGGGATATGGCGACAAGTTCCCACAGAAGATACACCACAGAGGCTCTTCACTTCCTTCGGTTGCTGCTCACCCGAGCCACATTGGGTGTCATGACGGAACCCCATTCTTCGAGAGCACAAATCCAAACCCGAATCAACTTACAGGGGCCATCGTCGGAGGCCCAGAAATGAACGATTCTTATGCGGATTCAAGAGTACTATTCAAAGAGTCGGAGCCCACTACTTACATTAATGCTCCGTTCGTTGGTACTTTAGCATTTCTGAATTCGTTTTGAAAAACAGGAATGCCAAATGAAGTCGAATTTATGGGATCTAAACATTTGATCTGATAAACTAATTATGTGAAAGAATGAAGAGAGACATCTATGCACTTCTTGTTTCTATCAATGGCAAATTATTCATATATTTTTCTTAGACACGCATCTTTTTTTTTTCTTACAACAAAAGCTTTCATTAATTTTTCAAGATTACATGATTGTGCAACAAAATGCGGGGAACATTTATAGCATATTGTTTCCCGGACTTATCATTAACTAATATATTTGATACACATGAAGATGTTGAAAAAGCATTAAATTGTGATTCCCTTCTTTAGCCAAAATCTCCGTCGCTTGGTTTGCCCTCCGATCATGATGTTAAAGCAATTGATGTCATCGTTTTGAATTATATGCTTTCTCTCACAGCAACAAATATGGAGAGGATATAAATTGATATTTTTAGCTTTTACTATTGTAGTTTCTATATGGCATGAATTTGATAAAGACATAAAAGCGTGTTTATAATCAAGCTAAGACCCAATCCTATTTTTAAATTTTAGTTCTTATCCTACCATCAAGGATAAGATTGATATGATATCAAAATATTAATGCAAATGCCAACAAACTCTTATCGTAAATATATTTATCTTTGAACTAATCAAAAGATAAATCTCATCATGTAAGCCACCTAAGGAATAACTTTAACATTCTCCCATTTGGGGAACATGATAAATGTATATGGATTAAGAGATCTTAAAACAAAATGGCTATAACTGAGAATTTGCAAAGTTTGCATACTCAAACAAAGAACAGTAATATTTGGATCATGGTGGTCATGTCATGCAATCTGTTAACACTTCCTTCCATGCACTACAAAATGTACCACTAATTGAAAGAAAATCTTGTATACTCTATGAACGATTTCCTATAAGTCATTCTGGATCTAAGTCACAATAGACTTTCCAGTTTGAGCAAATATTTATTGTGCACACCTACCAAACACTTTTGACCTAAGGAAATGATAACATTTAAAATCCCACATTATGTACGCTATAAGAGTATATCTTTACTGAAAGGGCTTTCGGAAACGGGATTAACAACCATTGATCTAATGACTATGTGTTCAATCACCACCTTTAGTTCTTTGTTCATTTATTTGACAAAAATGCTTTATGTCAATATGTATGTTGATACTCCAACTTTATCATTCTTGTAAAAGAACACTTCTGTTAACATTCAAAGATCCTCAAAGTTTCAAAAGAATTACTGTGATGAAACTTACAAACTACCTTGCCTGTAATGTTATTTCAAAAATATATAATAATCTGCATCTCCATCCTTAATAATATGATTATAATCAATTATGGTGCCATTCCAAAATACAACTCTTTAAGTTACTATGAAAACAAGCATAAAAATATGTATACCCAAATCCTGATTGCACGTAGAATAAGAGTCAAGTAAACAATTTTAGCGAGTCAACATACCTTTAGTGAGCATGAAATCTTTGGTTAATTTTAAAAGCATCATATGACACTTTTGCAGCTTTAAACTTTATATGAGAGCTAATATTTACTTGCAAACTCATTAAATTCAAAATTGTGGAAGCAAATAAATTTTCATTCACTTTAATCCTTCTCGGACACTTGATAGTGATAAATTGTCATGTTAATACTTCATCTTTGGTAGCAAAATTAACCAAACATAGCACTACAAAATGAATTAACTCCCACTGGCCTTACGATATATATATATATATATAACTATCAACATTGTATCCTTTAAAACCAAATAGAGTACAATGTGAAACTATATACATCAATATGGGAATGGATACCTATCCCATTAATGATTGTGATGCTAACTTATACATAATTGTTCTATCTATTCTGAAAGCTAAAATTTTAGATATTAGAGGAAATACTTTATATGGTCATTAATGACTACCTTTCGATAGAAAGTTTAACTACAAGCCAAGCCTTATGTCATTATTATTTCCTTTTGAGTTCCTTTCATGGTTTTATAACCAATTAACTCTCAAATATATCTTTACAATATTGAAAAAGACCCAATTTGTAGCTTAATAACTATCAATACCTTATGGCATCATACCAAATTTTAAGTTTTCACATGATAGAGACCTTGATAGAATCTTCTTTATACCTAGCATTAAAGTTTAAACTATTACAAGTATATATAAATCTTATGTTTCTTGAAATTTTCATAATGTGCAATCTAATTATAATTTTATTAGGATCACAATTTAATATAAGTACTTGTTACTCGATGTGGTGGTGCAATCCACATTGAATCATCAATGACATCAAATTGACATTACTGAGAAACGATGAGTTCACCTGTATTCACAAAGACATTATATGGATTATGTGAAACCTCACACTGGGCATTACGATTTATTAAGTAGTTAAATTGAGTGTAGTAATCTTTATTTTGAATAATAAAGTTTGAACCTTATTGTAGGGAAGATCGCTTCTCACATAAGATTTATTAATCAATTTCTTACAATAGACTAATTAACCCTGTGAAAATTCTATACATGTAGGCTAATAGAAACTTTTTACAGCCTCTATCATACCTATTTCAAATAATAAATCTTAAACTTAGATGTGGCCAAGTTTGTTACACGCATAAGATTATTACTTAAATTCTTATAATAGAGACAAATAAGCTAAAAGAGTTTGAAAAAATAAATTCTATACAAATAGAAAATCCTTACAATCTCTATTATGATTGTCTCTAATAATAAATCTTAAACCTACTTGTGACAAGTTTGCTATACACATAAGATTTATTAATTATTAGCTACAATAAGACTAATAAACTTCATGAGGTTATAGAAAAATTCTATACCTGTGGGCAAATATAAAAATTCATACAACTTCTACTTTAATATCTCATTCTAATTAATTTGTACAAAATTATCACTACTCTGTGGGGTGAAGCAATAATAAATCAAATTAATTGCAACATGGATTACTACTTAAATCAACCCAAATGGTTTAAGATGCTGCTGTAGGTATGCTTAAATCACTAGGAAGTTTTATACTTTAATTTCCCTTAGACAATATGTAATCCAATATGTTAAAATTTTATATAGATTGTGAACTTTATTTGAGAGTGAACAATCTAAATATTTGATCAATATATATATTGAAATTAAATTGAGCATGCAGTTATTTAATTGCATGATCAACAATATATTACTTTAGCAATAAATACTTAAAGCCAATAGCATAGCATCATAAATAACAGTAGCTCAAAATATTTCGATCAACTTAGATTATGCATACAAGCTAAAAATGCATACAGGTAATATCTCAAATTATCAACGCAAGAGATTTCATATGTGATATAATTTTGAGCATACAAGTAGACATTTGTTAAACTCTAATATATTAGAGAATACAATTTAGGTTCAAGCCATTATATTTTTGTTTCTTTAATTTTTCATAGTAATAAACATGAATGAGCTTCACTGTATAATGAAGTTAAATAAAATAGCATATAAACGACAATTAATTTGATTACTTTCTAATGCCAATGAGCCATAAGACCTTTATTTCTTATATCATGAAAAGCACGTAGCTCCAACAGAACTCTCATCCCGTTCGAGTTCCCAATTTATGGGCGCTACTGCATTTCATAATTTATTACTTTTTCCTTAATTGTACAAATTATGCTTGAAGAAGATGACAACTTTAGATGATTTTAAATCTAAGTCACCTTTCTGTAAGCACATAGTCGTAGGGATACCAAACAGCTAGGAGGAGGTCCTTTGGTAAATGCTAAAGACAAACCACATTTAACATGCCGTTGTTGTTGTTTTTTTTTATTATTACTTTTTTTTCTCCTTTTTTTTTCTCAAGAAGAATATCCCATGTTCAATTAATTCTTGACTTTGCAAAAATAACATTACTTAATTGAGGCGTTGCTAGCCAGTATAAAATAATCTCATCTTTATATCAAGAATTCAAGTGGGATACATAAAACTAGAACCGGTTAATAATATGAGTTACCCATTTTCATAAACCTAAAATACAAACCAATTAAATATAACTCAAAACATTAGACCAATAAATTAAACAAGTACTAGCACAAAGAGAGAGTTTGTGATTGTGCAACTTAATAAAGAAACCCAATAACTTTAAGCTTGTGCAATTAAACATATATTAGACGGTCTGAAACGCAAAAGACAAAGTGTACTTTTGGGTAATTATTATCGTTGTAATTGTATTTAAAATATTGTCTCTAATTTAGAGTTACACCATTTCATCTACACAAGTCAAAGATGGCAATGTGTGGTCACAGTTATACCTTTATGGCTTGATTTTATTTTTATCGGTCTTTGGAATACCAACACTTTGTCTATAAACATTCTCTACCAAAATGCCCAATTAACACCAAATGGGTCGAAAGTTCCAAAAGCTGGCAGAAAATCCTTAGGCCAGCCAACTGCCCACATGGTCACTTATCCTTTATGCATCGCCTCCGCGTTGCCTCCGAAAAATGGTTGAATTTCATGATGTAGTTATTCTTTTACATATTCAAATTAAAGTGGCACAATTAAGTATAATGGTAGGAGGATCCTATACATAATCAACTAAAAAATAAAATAAAATATCTCTTTTTAACTAATTCTGATAAAGACCCATATCAAAAGATAACCTAAATCCAAATGCTCATGGCTTTTGGAAATTAATTATCTTTGTTGTGCTTATCAAGATATTAATATTTGTGCTTATGAATTATACAAGTGTTATTCTTTGTACAGAAGATAAAATTTGGATATAATCTATTTTTGATGAGTGGAATCAGTAATAATTAGTCATGCATCACCAATCCATTTTCAAAAAAAACAAACCAAAACAAAAGTTTCAACCTATATATACTAACCAAATATAGATTGAATAATTGTATGCTCAAGACCAATAAAAAATCCATAACTATATAACCTCCATGCTAAATAACGTAATTTTAGAGGTGGCTCTGATACCATTACTGTAAGCAATTTAAATGTTAGAGCCTAGAATACTTGCCTCCGATCATGATGTTTAAGCAATTAAGGTCGTTTCTTTGAACTATATGCTCTCTCTCACAATAACAAATATGGAGAGGATATAAATTGGTGTTTTTAGCTTTTATTATTGTTGGTTCTGTGTAACATAAATTTGATGGAGGCATACAAACCTATTTATACTAAAGCCAAAACCCAATCCAATTTTAAACTTTAGTTGTTATCCTACCATCAAGGATAAGATTTATATGGTATCAAAATATTAATGCAAATCCCAACAAACTCTTATTTATCTTTGAACTAATCAAGAGATAAGCCAAATAAGGGATAACTCTAACATGTGCAACAAAATGCCAAGAACATTTATAGCAAATCATTTCCCGAACTTATCATTAACTAATATATTTAATACACAAGAAGGTGACGAAAAAGTATTAAAATTATGATTCCCTTCTTTAGCCAAAATATCATCCACTTGGTTTGCCTCTGGATGGATTTTGTTGAAGGATAAAAAAACAAAAGAGTCCAGTAAACGAGAATATCAATGAGAAGGACTTGGAGCTAATGGTGCACCTTCAGTAAGGACCTGTTCAATATCATTAAAAGCATAGAAGTGTTTGTATCTATTAGTTGCGTAATTTTAGAATTGTGCAGATCCCAAGTATTTCATCTCCGTCATTACAACTGTTGGTGCTGCAATATTTAAAATGATTTTTAAATAATAATAATACTGAATAATAAACTAGAAAAAATATAATTTTATTTATGAACAATTGTAAACAAAACTATAACGAGTAAACTTACAACACTATTGCAAATAAAACTACTAAGAACTATTCGGATTAAGATCTCAGACGACATCATAGATTTATCATGTTTCCTTAAATCCAATTTGCCCACCACCCTAATTGTTTCTTACCTGCACCGGTAATGGGCTCTTGAGTTATAATGTCTATTCACTATATCCTGATGGAAGCTGCAATCTGGATGCCAGTCAAGCCTTTTATGGCACAGTTTGTTCACAGACTCAGATTATGGAGAGTCTTTTATAGGCTCATATTGCCCAGCTCATCTCAAATATTAGTCAAAGGTCACCATTAAGGAGAATTTAATGGGTGATTGTTGAGTTTGCAACTCCATGGTACAAAAGCTATTCGGTTGGGATCATTCTGCAAATTTTCAAAATTTTTGGGATCTTTCTGCATTTTTCAAAATTATTTAATTAAATATTTCGGATGCAAAATATTTATATCCAACAATCCATACGAAATTACATCTCCATTAAAAGATGTGATTGTATTTCAACAATCAAATGAGTCTTTACCTCTCCGATCTGAGATAATTTTTACTACCCTTATTATCATTCTCATTTTGGATCCAATTTCCATTCACACCGGTTATAATTTTGATGGTATTATTAGATTGTCTTGAAACTTGAACTAAGAAGTTTAAAATCCATACGAAAATAGCCAAAATTATTAAGTAAATCCCACCTAAAATATGGCTCAAAATTAGAATTTTAATGAATACACACTCTTATAAAATCTCATAAAAACCATAAATTTTTCAACAATCACAAAAAATGGAGTAAAGAGGAAAAGTGAAAAGAAGAGCAACTACATAACATAAATTAATATATCCAATTGAACCATTATCGAATTTTGAATGGTATGTTATTGATTTGACACAAGAAAGATCCATTGATTCACTTCTCCAATTTTGAGTGAGGTTTCGGTACTTGAGAATATCAACCAAGAATAACAAGTGTTTTTGGATTCTTCCAACAGCTCCAATTATCTCTCTATTTCTAAAACTTCCCCCGTCCCAAAAAAAAAACATTATTTTCTATGAAAAATTTATTATTTTAACAATTAATTCATCAAGCAAAGTTGTTATATTCTTGCTGAGCTACAAGCATTGTTTTTGGTCTCTCCATTTGCTATCAGTTGGATATTTTAGACATTTTAATTTAATCAGATTTTTTGACGATTGTTAACTGGCGGAACAAAATTTCTAAACCTTCTATGCAATTTTTGGGTATTTGGGAAGATATTCTAAATTTAATGGTGTTTTTTTTGTTCTAGTTTGATGCACATCTACAGAGAACAAAATTATTTTGTTGATCTCCTTGCGAAGGTTGGTGCAAAAGCTTTCGAGATGACTTTTTTTGAAGCCAAATCTCTATCCGCTAAAGTGTTTGCTAGTTATTATTTGGGCATAGAAGGTTTTGCTAGTTTTAGAATGCTGCAATTTTTTATTTTATGTTTTGATTTTGGTTGTATGAGACTATTTCCTGATATAATTTCAATTTTGATGGAATAAAATTTGGAGAGCACCGTCTCTCTTTGAAAAAAAAAAACAATTAATTCATTTGATAAATTCAAAAATATCAAATGAGTTTTAACTTAACAAGTTTGCATATAATAAAATATGATCTTAGTTTATTACAATTACCAAACACATTTAATATTGAAAGGCAATTTAACAAGTTTTAATATTTGTTGAACTTATTTTCAAAAAGTAGATATTATCCAAAATAAGAATTTGAGAAATATTTGTTAGAATTTGACTAACGTGTATAA
>MKEJ01019126.1:0-10662 GCA_001753735.1 Embelia ribes
TATTAGAGCTAACCAGGTTACATAAACCTAGGTAGCTTGCGTGTAAGAAGTCTATATGGGGTTAAAAGTGAATATAGATGTATGCATTAGGATTAATTGCGTAGATTAGTATGCACTAGCATGGAATCATATATGATAATTCTTAGATGTTGAAATACTATCATGCATTCTTTTCTTTTCTAACCTTTTTTTCATTGTTGTTGTTGTATGAAGATAAACAATGACAAGAGGAGGAGGTCAAGGAGCGACTATGCGGGGTCGGGGTAGTCGTACAGGGGCTAGTATGGCGGAGGATGAGGTTATTGTTAAAGCATCACATATACTATCATGCAGTCTTTTCTTTTCCAACTTTTTGGATATCAAACGAATTTTTAAAATGTTAAAAAAGGACAATGATGAGCTGCAGATAACGGTAACACTATTACATCCTCTACGTAAAGCTTCCCATTAGTGGCGAAGCAAAGAGGATGCGAATCGAGTAGGGGATCTTCTTTAGCTTACTTTTTGTGAGCTATTCTTGGGGGAATTTTTCCCTGAGATGTTTCACAAAAGGAAGCTGGAGGAGTTCCTCAATTTGGCGTAAGAGTATCAAATGGCATTTACAAATTTTTCTCGATATGAACCAAAGTATGTTGCGACGGAGCAAATGAGATGTCATCAGTTCAAACATGGATCGCGACCTTCTCTTTAGACTTATGTGATAGCAGGGCACGAAGACGTTTAAGGAATGAATTGGCACTGCCATAGAGATCGAGAACAGCTTGGCAAACAAGCAACAATTGACGGCGTCTCATTTATTTTCTTCACCTACTCGTCCATCGAAACAAGCTTCGGGGACACAGACTTAGTTGCAATTGGAATAAGGATTCGATGTGAGATCGGGTTCACGATGAGATCGTTCGAATGTTAAGAAGAGGTCCCGAGAGGATTTTTCTGCTTTTTTGGAGCTGTCACTGCTTGGTTTTTCTTCTTCAAGCTATTTGATGAGAGGTCCGGGCTGTTACAATTGTGGTCGGCAGGGCCAATAGCTAGTGATTGTCAAACTCCTCAGAGATGCGTGAATGCAGGAACGAAGGACATTTTCACTCCTAGTGTCCTATGGTGACTTGTAGCTAGTACGGACAGTAGGGATATATGTGAGTCATTATCCGGAGAATTTTATTATTTTGGGTGCATCGAGTGGTGGGCAGCCACAATTATCATCTTCGTCACGTGCTGCTCCGAAAACACTACTACCAATACTTCTTCTTCGTCCCATCAAAGTGGCAATATGACTCAAGGAGGTTATCAGGGCAGTTCGGGTTGAGGTGCATTTTAGCAGGGGCAACTGTCATAGTACCGTATTTTTATTCTTCTAGATATTCCTTAGACTTAGGTTTCTGAGACAATCGAGCCCACTGTTGTTTATAGTATGATTCCATTTCTGTCCACTTGGGCGCATGTTCTTTTCGATATGGGTGCATCTTGTGCATTTATTTCATGGTGTTATGCATGATTATTAGGGTTATGTATGGAGCATTTAGATCACCTATGTTCTTAAATACACCTGGGAATCATACATATTGCATTGATCGTATGTATTGTAGTTGCAAACTTCTCGTAGGAGATCACATTTTTACTTACAATTTCATGATTATGTTCGGGTTTGATATCGTGTTAGGCATGGATTGGTTGACAACCTTCCATACTGTGATCGACTGTGAGAAGTGTTGTTTTGTGATGCATACTCTTGAGGGTATTCAGATTGTATTTCAGGGGGAACACGATTATACGGCTCCTTATTCTTGTCGCGCTTTATCGAGCCTTTATACTTTGTTTGCTTATCTTTTTCTTAGGGATGAGAAAACTCAGGGCTTGAATCTATGTTGATCGTTTAGGAGTTTCTTGATGTTTCCCTCGATAATCTTAGTAGCTTACAGCTAGAACGCGAAGTCGAGTTTACTCTTAATTTGATTTTAGGGAGTCGCTCTATTTCTATTATGCCTTATCATTCAGCTCCGACCGAGATAACAAAACTATATAAGTAGCTAATTGAGTTAGAATAGAAGGGATTCATTCGAGCTAGCACGTCACCTTAGCAAGCTTCAGAATTATTTGTTTCGAAGAAAGACGGAACACTTCGAATATGTATAGACTATCGTAAGCTTAATCAGGTAACAATTAAGAACAAATATCCTCTATCACGAATTGATGATTTATTTGATTAGTTGTGGGGTTTGTGTTAGTTCTCTAAGATCGATCTTTGCTTAGGCTATCATCAAGTATGAGTGTGCAAAGAAGATATCGAGAAAACTACTTTTTGAACGCGTTATAGTCATTATGAATTTCTTTTGATGCCATTTAGGGTTGCTAAAGCTCTAACGGTTTTCATGGATCTCACGAATCATGTATTTTGTCCATATATCGATCTATTCGTTGTCGTGTTTATTGATGATATTCTTGTCTATTCGCTTACTAGGAAGGCACATCAAGATCATCTTCGTATTGTTCTTTCGATACTTCGGGAACATAAGCTCTATATGAAGTTTTCTAAATGCGAGTTCTAGCTTCAGAAAGTATGCTTTTTGGGTTATGTTGTTTCAGAAGTGAGGATTGCAGTTGATCCGTCGAAAATTTAGGCTGTGGTGAATTGGGAATGGTCGAAGATCGTATCTAAAATTTATAGTTTTCTAGGGTTAGCCAGATATTACTATCAATTCGTTAAGGATTTATCTCATATGGCAGCTCCAATGATGCGTTTATTGCGTAAATCGGTAAAGTTCGAATGTGACACCAAAGGCAAAGAGTCTTTGCACACTTTGAAAGTGTTATTGATATCGGCTCCTATCTAAGTGATTCTAGAATGAGGACTCGGGTATTCAGTATATTGTGATGCATTAAAGGAGGGTTTCAGGTACATTCTGATGCAATAGGGTAAGGTTGTAGCATATGCATCGAGGTAGCTTAAAGTACATAAGTGGAATTATCCAATTATGATATCGAGCTTAGGGCAATTGTGTTCGCATTGAAGGTATGGCATCACTATCTTTATGGTGAGAAATTTGAAGTGTTTTCGGATCATAAATAGCTCAAATATGTGTTCACCAAGCGCGAGCTGAACATAAGACAAAGGCAATTGATGGAGTATATGGATCAATATAATTTTGATCTAGAATATCATCCGGGAAAAGTTAATGTGGTGGAGGATGCATTTAATCGTAATACTCGATATTCTTTAGCCTTTCTTGCAGCGGATAAGTGGGAGATGCTCCAAATATTGAATGAGTTCGGCTTGGAATGTATCGAGAACGTCGGAGTTGGAGCTACATTATATACTATCGAGATTACTACGACCTTGGTTATGTGAGTCGTTAAAGCTCAATGATTGGATGCCGAATTTGAGGCATATCGTGTTCGCATTCTGAGCGAGTACGGACTTGATCACTAGACAATAGCTGAAGATGGGGGGATTCGGTTTCAAAGTCGACTATTCGTTCTAGAGTTGGTTCGAGAAGATGTGTTACTAAAGTTGCATCACTCTCGTTTAGCAGTTCATCCCGGAGGCACTAAGATATACCATGATGTTGCTCGACAGTTTTGGTAGCCCGGCATGAGAAAAACATAGTCGAGTTTGTTTCTTATTGCTTGATATGTTAGCAGGTGTAGGTCGAGCACAAGCAGCCTGGTAGATTGCTTAGACCGTTGCCTGTTCTCGAATGGAAATGAGAACATATTACTATAGATTTTATTGTCGGCTTACTGAGATCTCGGAAAGGAAATGATACAATTTAGGTGAATGTCGATCGAATGACAAAGAGCATACATTTTCTACCCATCTATACGACCGACTCAGTTGAAAATTTGTGTCGTGTCGAAAGTATATCGATGAGATTGTTCAGTTACATGGTATTCTAATTTTGATTGTGTCTGATCGTGATTTTCGTTTTATTTTACATTATTAGTCAGGTCTTCATGAAGTACTGGGGACCAAGTTATCATTGGGTACGACTTTTCATCCATAAACGAATGGTCAGATGGAGCGTATAATTCAGACACTCAAGGATATGTTGCGTGCCTACGTGTTACACTTCAGGGATAGTTAGGAGGATCATCTCGTATTGATCGAGTTCACTTATAATAATAGTTAACATGCGAGTATCGAGATGGCGCCTTTTGAAGCTTTATACAGGAGACCGTGTCGATCCCCAATTTGTTGGACTGAGGTCCGTAATGGGTCCAAATTTGGTTAAGGAAAGTACTCGCAATGTCCAAATTTGAGACAAGAAGCCGACATAAGAATTGCGTGGATAAACGCAGATGAGCAATGCCATTCGTGCTCAGGGAGCATGTTTTTCTTAAAATCTCTCAGAAATGGGGCACTATAACGTTCTGGAAGAAAGGCAAGTTAGCACCACGTTTTATCAGGTCGTTCCTGATTCTCGAGGTAGTGGGCGATATAGCATATTGTTTGGCTTTACTACCCCAGCTTGTGGGTGCTCACCCGGTCTTTTATGTATCCATGTTGAGGAAATATATTCGAGATCCTTCACATGTAATCGACTTCAGTGATTTGCATATCGTAGGGGACGTATCGTACGAGTTGTAGTTGGTTCGTATTCTGGATTTGAGAGAGAAGACTTTACAAAGACGAACCATCCGATTGGTCCAAATTGCATGGAAGCATGACTCTCGGGAAGAGATTACTTGGGAGCGTGAGGATTCAATGCAAGTGACTTATTCTGAGTTATTTATAGTTTTGGGTACGCCTTTCTTTCGTTTTGTTGTATGTGCAAATTTCGGGAACGAAATTTCCTAAGTAAGGGCGGATGTGACGTCCCAGGAAATTCCACATTTTATTCGTTATTTCTAATATAGTTTCAGTATTTTGAAATCATATTAACATTCATTGTTTGGCCATATATTTGTAGTCGAGACATGCATTATGATCATAGTCAGTGCATGCATTATTTTCACAGTCGAGTATTATTATCTAGACTTCGGTAGGCATGCATTGTATATCGAGATTTTATTTTTCAAAGCATGACTTATTGTTTCATATTTTGTTTTGTGGAGTAGTTTCATTGTGACTCCCACTTAATGAGAGTGATGGCGAGTCAAGGTTTTAGTGAGTAGCTTGAGCTCTATTCAAGTATTGCTCGACTCGAGTTCTAAACCACTCGATTTTGAGTAGACTTTTGTGCTTAATTTGAGTTTGAGTCGAGTTCAACTATTAGGATATTCGACTCGTTTGAGCTCGCAAGTTACTCGATTAGTATATAAATAAAATTAAATTTGTATTTACATTAATATATTCTTGGAAATATATATATATATATATATATATATATATATGTATATAGCAATATAATGGAAAAAAGAATTTTCGAGTCGAGTTCAAGTTGAGCTCGATTTTTTACCTTTTTTATCTTGGTCAAGTTCGAGCTCAAACTTATGCTTAAACTTGAGTCGAACTCACGCTTTAATAATACTAATATATACTCAGCTTGACCTGAATAGTTACTATCCCAAGTCTCATGTGCCTATTTTTTAATGATTGTACACACTCTTTCAATAGCCATACGTAAGGATAGGGGCTAGAAGCAAAAATGGTGGGGTTGCGGAATAAATGACAAGAATGTCTTCAAATATTAATCACTGGCTCACAGGGTCTAACATGTTTCTTTTAATATAAAACAATGGAGGAACTTGGTGCTCCTGTACCTGCATCCCTATAATCCTCCATTGAGGGTGCACATTCGCTTTCACTTCTGTACTCAATTGATACAGTTCTTGTGCTCACGATTTCTGATTTTGCTTTTTTTTTTTAATTTTGACGATCGACTATTTCCAAATTTTACATTTGGTACGAAAGTTGTAGGTATCTAAAACTTAAAGAAGCCATAGTGGAAAATTTATCTTGGGCCTATGATAAAACACATTTAATTATTTATGTTCTTTAGCATTTAATTATTGAAATAATAATAATTAGAATAATTCATAGTGGGTCAATGGGCCTTAGGTTCATTGTTAGTGGCCCGACCTGTTAGGGTTTACTTTTCTCTATTAAACAGTTGTTATTTTCATTTGGAATTATCAATGAGAAATCAGTAAAAGAAGTAGCCACTTAAAGGTTAAGCTTTTCACAATAGCATGAGTTGTGATTTTGATTTGGTTTCTTCCATACTGTGAGGGGAAGCTGTTATTACGAGATATTGATCCTTAATTAAGAGCGGTATTTTATCAGTGGTATCAGTGCAGCTTGATTCTTGGACTCGCTTCCGTTATCAGGAACAATGGAGAATTATTTATCTGTAGATTTAAAGATAGAATACTACAAACAAAAATACTACAAAAAATTGAAATGTGGAGAAAGAAAAGTTCAAATGGGTGACGAAAATTTTCATTGTCCATATTATGATCACAAAAGAAAAAATTATGATTACAATGGGATTTATCGACATGCTCTTCGGATCATGTATGATTCAAAATATGCAAGATTTAAAGAGATAGCAAAGAATTTAGGTTTGCTTAGGTATATGAAAATGTAGATCCGTTGTCAAAGTCGCCATCGTCGACATGAATGAGTATCAAATGTGATCGACGTCCAAGTCGTATTAGCAGCTTCTGGTAAAAGGGGGGAAGCAGAGGCTGACAGTGACGGGGATTACTCAGCACCCAAACATCACCATATCAATAATCGCCCCTACCATCAAGAAGAACATTAATCGGCACCGATTGAAGGCCAGGCCGTTACAGAGGTCGCCGATGAGCCAGAAGCCACCTTGCCCAATCGCGAAGAGGCTGCCAGTGTAGCGCTGACTCAAATAATGAACAAGAATCTTGAGACCCTAAAGGATTCGTATAAGAGATATGAAGTAGGTTTAGTTAGTTGAAATTTGGTCCCCAATGTTTCTATTAACCATAGAGTGGTCCCTAGAGTTTCAGGTACAATTAAAGTAGATTCCCTTGTTTCAGTATCACGCCTCGAAATTTTTAACATATCCCAAGCACCCGACTTAAACAACATATGTAAAGAGAAGAAACCAAATCTCATATAATCATACTTCTCAACATTTCATAATTATTGTCCGGGGCTTAAAAACTGTTTTGCCCATTTATTGAACCACAAAAAAATAAATAATTGTCACTAGTTATAGAATAACCCAAAACAATTCTTGACTCGACGTCCTACAATTCTAAAATTAACACTTCTCATCAATAAATATAAATAACTACCACCATCAACTCGAGTGAGTTGCACCATAAGCTCTAATCCTAATTACGAAGTCCATCAGTACCTTTTCCTCCTTGGGGTTTTTCAAAAGAGAAAATAATGCAAAGAAACAAAATAACTTAAACGGGCAGTTAGGTTTACTAGATTTGTGAATCTAGAACCTCAAGAAGTTATATTTACAAAACTTAAACAAAATAATCCACAACAATATGATACATATTTATAACTACTCACACAAATTACCAAGTAAAACACATACTTATAGAATTATTTCTTAACACTTCTACTAGCACAGTTTTACAATTCCCAGGTTTCACATTTTAACACTTACTCTATGGGTTGTGCCTATCTCCGTGACTTTACGCATAAAGATTTCATGGATAATCTTCCCTACCCTAGGTCCCGCTTGGAACCTAAAAATATTAGAACATTAAAGGGTCAATCCTCGGCACCCTCTAATATACTAATATTATAGGGCCAATCCTCCTCACCCTATATAGGCAATATATGAATTTAGAGGGCCAATCCTTGGCACTCTCTAAACATAAATCACAGTCTTGTTTTCTTCAACACAATTTCTCAGTTCATGTATTCTTATAGTGTTATTATCTTTGACACTCTATTAAATTTCTCATTTACCAATTTTACTTTATTATAAAAAAAATACTCGATAATACTTCACATTAGACACCCAAGTCTACCACACATTAGGCAAATAAGCACAAAACAACAAAATATGCACACAATCACATAAAACTTTTGGTTCAACCACAAAAGCAGTAAATCTTAACCGCACCTAAGATTGAGCGTGTGACTCTTCGAGAGGCTCGGTGAGAAAACTTAACGTCCGCCTCTAACGAGTTCACCACATAATTCACGATCACAGACAAATAATAAACGAGAATTCAATTACTATATGCATATCTATACATCAATTAATCATCTACTTGCTAAACGGTGAATTAGTGTTCCACCCATTTGGTGTAAACTCAATGAATCACTTACCTCATATCATAGAGAACAAAGGGATGATCTCAAATCCGTTCTTAGATTGTTAATCAGAACGCTTTACCACCTAGAATTTAATGTTTGAGGCTCGAGGAATTCGCCCTCTCTCTTTCTAATTGTGTTTAGGACAATCAAAATATGTTTTAAGAAAATAGGATTCGCAATATAAAGTAATACGTCTTTTTACAAAAGTTTTCCTGATTATAATCTCGTCCAAACGAACTTAATTTTGTCCGAAGCAAAGTGCATCTCGTCCGGACCAACTTTGGTCTTATATCTCATCCGGACGAACTCTAATTCGTCTAGACCACTTTGGTCCCCAATCTCCCATTTTGTTTATAAATATTAAATTAATTTATGGGGCCTTACAAATCTCCCCGTGACTTTACGCATAAAAATTTAGTGGATAGTCTTCCCCACCCCAGTTCCCTCTTGGAACCCGTCAACATTAGAATATTAGATAGTTAATCCACGGTACCCTCTAACACACTAACATTATAGGGTTAATCCTCGTCACGCTATATAGACATAATTTTAATTGAGTTAATTATCATTTTGTACGCCAATTTTTCACCCGTTGGTCAATTAGTACACCAATTTTTAAATTATACCAAAATACACAAATATGAGAATAATTTTTCAATTAGTGTACTTGTAACAATTTACATCCAAAAGTTGAACGGAAACCGTTAGCGTGCATTACACATGAGTGCATAGTTTCATTTTACCCCTTTGATTTCGAACTCTTATACTTTTAGACCCACAATTGGAATATAATAATTTCTATTTAACCCTTTTAGTTTTAATTGTTATATTTTTGATCTCATATTTAAAATAACACATATATTCCTCTTGCAAGTATATATGTGTTATTTTAAATAGGATTCCCTTTATTTCCTGAAATTTCACAAAATATAGATTACACTTCAATTATTCATATCAATTTGTTAGCCAATTCTAAAACATCAATGAAGCAAAGCTTTTAAATTTTTAACTTGAAAAAACCTTTCAGGTATACTATTTCCTTATACCGTGTTTCTTAAAATTGATTTTACCAAATAATGGAACAAAAAAGAAAAGAGAAAAACGAGTTTTAGAGACAAAATATATAACATTGTATACTAATGGAAATTTGTAACAAATTAAATTACCTTGGTCATTAAAATTAGTAACCCTCGCACTACGAATTTGCGACAAGCCACAAAAATTCAACATATTTATTTTTTTATTGTCAAACTATGGTGAAACTTTGTCATGTAATCATTTTAAATAAAAACTAAAATAATGTATCGCACACAGTGCTGTCATGAGTTAATACACTCCAAAACATGCAATATCTAATTGTTGAATTTAATTTATCCATATTAATTAGTAGCACATAAATATTGAATAGACAATACAGTTTACAGAAAATAACAAGAATAAAATGTTTGATAACCACGAAGTCGAATAATTATAAAGTAAACCTAAATTTTGGCAGGGCTATCATTATCATTGCACTTCGCTAATTAGAGGTGCAATATTTAAGTTAAAAGCTTCCACTTGAAGAGGTTTTGTTAACTGGTTGCAATTTTTGTTTTATTAGTAGACCAAAATCATAATTAATTTATATTAAGTGGCTATCAAAATTGTCTATATATGTTGTTACTTTGTGCAGAATAAAAGCACTTGCACTTGCATATGTCTTAAGCTTTTAATTGAGCACCAAACAATTTTGAGGATGGATTCTAGAATAATAATTCATATTCATTATTTATTAAATAGAAACAGTAAATTCCAATGGCAAAGAGAATATCAAAAGGGACGTGCCCATTGCTTTCATACAATATGTAAATAATTACAGGAGACTATAGCTAATTATTTACCAATGTACGTATGTTTTTTTAATTGTAATGTTGTGTATCCGATCAATATTTAAAATTGAATTATATTTTGTTGTTTGGGATACTTGAGTATGCATATTCAGTGGAGTAATTAATATTACTAGTTATAATAATAATAATAAATTTTAGAAACTAATGATCAATTTAGCGAAAGTCATTCAGATAGGCTTGATATGTAAGTATTCTGTGATGATAGTTTCAAGTTTTCACAAATGGACAGGTTGTAGTATTAACTTTTTGTACTAAAAGTTATTCTTATTGGTAATCAATGTGAATTTTGTACTAATTATTCTCATTAGTACTCACAAATGGACCACTTAATTTTAGTATTAATTTTTTTAAAAAAAAAATATTCTCAGTAGTAATCAATGTGAATTTTAGTATTATCACACATTCACACCTGGAATGAAGAAATAATTTGCCTATATTGATTAAAAATATATATCGGATTGACAATGAAGTTTACTTTCTTACATTAAACAAATTTAAATATACTACAATAAGAGAGAGGTAAACAGTGTTATTTTAAATATGAGACCAAAAGTATAACAATTAAAA
>MKEJ01019131.1:0-2500 GCA_001753735.1 Embelia ribes
TTTTCCCGAATTTTACTCTTCGCAGCCCCTATATTGGAAGCAAGGTATTGTAATGTAGCAGGGGAATCCGCCGTTTCGGCTACCACAATAAAGCCGCCCCCCTCTCTTTAAAGGGGCCCGTCACTTCGTTCGTACCTTCTTGGCTTAGGCTTCCAACTGAACAACCTTTATGGCCTTGCCCTTGCCGCCCCGCCGCTAGCAGAAGCTAAGCGCTTGAAAATGAAAAGCGCGCTAAGAAAAGAAAGGTTGCTTCTGTCGGCCTTTCTGTGCAACAGTCCACCAGTAGCGGAAGATAGGGTTACCGTACATACAAGAGTCTTCACAGTTCTTACGGAAGCTCTTTCTTACCAGTCAAGTAGTACAAGAGCTCTATCTTATCTTATAGCCCGGCGCGGCGGGTCTTTGAATTCAGTAGATAGAAGAAACTATTAGATAGATAAGGAGTAGGTGAGTGAGTGAGTCCTCACTGACCTGAGCTATTTCGATCACCTAGCAGGCCTTTTATTTGGATCATCAGATTTTAGAAGGAAGGAACTCGAAGTGAAAGGGCCCCAACTTATTTCCAGAATTCTAGTTCGACCGCTGCTGCCCCCTTTTTTTTTGGGGGGGGGGGAGATCAAGGTCCTTGCCAACTATCGACCCCGATCTTTTTTCATTTGTTTTGGGTATTACCCTATCGTCAATCACACTAAAGCAGAGCACCCAACTATGGCAAGGCCTCCTAAAGGCTTAGGTTAGTCAATCCGGCCCGAGACGCGTTCGTGTTCGTTGACAAAACCGCCGTAAGAATGGAGACCTTTCAATAGAGCGGAGGCGAACTGATCAATGAGAAAGAGGCCCTACTCACTACAGACGAATACACCACAAGATCGAACTGCACTCATGCCTCTCCCGCATCAAGTTGACCGCCCCCCTTTCTTTTCCGCACCAATCCTTATTTACTACTACATCTATTTTTGGGTGTATAGCTCAGTTGGTAGAGCATTGGGCTTTTAACCTAATGGTCGCAGGTTCAAGTCCTGCTATACCCAAACCTACCTTACACTCTACTATGAGTAAGGATGCGTAGTAGCGTTCAAAGAGAACTCTTTGGCCTTTAGACTAGCACGGCGCTTTCTGTTCGGGGACAAAGCGGAGCAAGTGCATGGGTTTGCTAAAGGTAATTGAATAACCTGTCGTGCCTCTCTGATACCGATGCACCCACTTAGCGCCAATGCTTTTTCCCTGGATTCGCCATAAATCGGCTAAGAACACCAACTTAATGTGCCCGGCCTCGAGAGCGATTTGATCACCCGTTCCTCCATGCCCAGGGGGAGGGCCGGAGAAAAAGACCTCTACTTTCAGTCGAGCGACTTCGTACCTCTAGGAAACTTTGACTCTTTAGAGGGTAGGGGTTACATAAAAATAAATGGATCAAAGTCTCACCCACGAGATGTTCAGCAGAGAGAGACGAGACGACCCAGGTAAGCAAAAGATTGACGAAGGGAGGGACGTCATAGGGATGCTAACGGCATTCTAAGCTCTCGATCCATACACGAGAGCAACTAGGTAGAATGGTGTCCAGGGGGTGGAAGGGAGATAGAAGACGAAGTCGGGAAGCTCCGGAGGTATGCTTGCCTTACAAGGTGAAAAGACAATCGAAAGAGGGGCGCGGCCGGACCACACATGTCTTGTGGATAAGGAGGGGTCTTCTGTGAGTACCGTGTATAGGTTGAGATTCCAAGGCAAATGAAGAAAGAATGATCACATGCCCGCTGAGAAAGACCTAGAGCATTTCTCTCTTTGAAGGTCACACAAGAAGGCTCTTCGACCGACAGTAGGAATTAGTGCGTGCTGAAAAAAGGACTTTTCTTTCTAAGTGAAGGGCAGGAGAAAGAATCTTGCATCTATCTCGAGTTGCTCCCTTGAGCGATCTATCCCTGGTTTTGTGACGTCGAGTTTGTTCTATTCGGCTCCTATCAAGCTTCGCTTCGCGCATGATAGCGGAGAAGGAAGTCGCTCGCTAGTGCACCTCACCCAAGGTTCACGTCGCTAGGTCAATTCATGCTTCGACGCACTCCCGCCTCGTGTTTTCGACAGAGTGTTGTGCCATACTTCGAGAATGACACGGTTCGGAGGAACTCTAACTCATTTGGGTTCAAGCTCCTTCTTCCAATCCCGTAGAGAGGCCTGGAAGAATTGATTGAGAATAACAAGACGATTGACCAATTGAATCATCTTAAATAAAGACATCATGCCCTAGAAAGCGAAGGTGAGTAAGAGACCCAGGGGAATTCTACGAAGATAGAAGAGCGGACTTCTGAGGAGACTGGAAGAAAGAATAGGAATGGCGAACTGGAACCTCATCATCTGCAGGTTTGGTGTATATTTGTCCTATTCGTAATGAACCCAACCTTGCGTCAGGGAAAACCCTAAGACTGACGGGGCTAGCCGGGCCTACAGGAGCTTAACAAATTCCACCTATGTAGTGACTCGCATTCAACAACTAAGAGTCTTCCTT
>MKEJ01019131.1:7500-10000 GCA_001753735.1 Embelia ribes
TATCATCCTTTGTTTGACCAACTGTGTTGTTAAGGACTGATTCTAAGCAGATGCCCTTCTTTAATCTCTAGGAAAGAAAGGTGACTCGCTCGAGTGAGAAAGAGAAAGACGAGTGTCAGCCAAGCGAAGAAGAGCTATAACAACAAGAGTGACTCCTTCCAGCCCACTTGAGAAATTTGACATTCTTTCATTGTTTAGGAGATTTCTATTATTCTGTGATCCTACCAAAGAAAGTCATCTGTCCCATCACGACGAAGTCTCTATCTTTCTCCAGCCAGAGATTGCAATCGCAGACGAGGAGCATCTCTTTCAGTGAGGGCTAAATGTTGACCACTCGTTGATCTCCGCCTACGACTACATGCGATAGCTACCAGTTGGCTGTTCCCGAAATAGAAAGTCAAACTCATGTGAAAGCTTCAGCCACACGTGGATCCGCAATGACGATATCGTCACCGAGGAGAGCATATTTACGGAATACCCGAGAAGGGTATACTTTATCCTAACAATACCATATAAGAAAATGATGGCATAGTGCGAAGAGAGGCAATGATAATAGTAGTCCAACTCATAGTACGCATCATGTGAGTAGCCCTTGCGTACTTAAGAAATGAATGAACCACAGCCTAATGCCTTCCTTCCCGAGTGAGATGCCCGCTGGGACTATGAAGACTCTTAGGAGATTCTACTTGGAAATGTGCTTACTTCTTTTCTTACACAGCTGATCTTGGACTTGCAAAGACTGATTGCAACCGGGGTATAGCTTACCACCCATTGATTAGCTCGATGGGATATTAAGAATAAGCAGCAGCCTCATATGAGGAGATGGCCAAAGAGAGAGGCTCCACCTGGTGATGCCAATCCTTGATAACAAGAAAAGACGAGCACATGACTAAGAGGGAACGCATCCTCTTCTTCTTCTGAGTTCAGCGCTAGTAGCTCCTTCATTTCTGCTAGGCTGATTAATTAGGCTAGGCTGCGAAAAGAGAGTGACTATCTGTGAAAGCTGCTAAGCCTTCCTCTCACTACAAAAGGACCTCTCTAGCCAACGGGTCAGATTTCATTCCTCAACTTCTCAGGAGATCGGGTACCCCTTACTATCCCTTGTCCTCTTTTTTTTCATTATTCTTTTTTTCATGCCCCTAAGAAACTTCCTATTGCAAATGCCAAAGCACCAAGAGCGGCAACTTGTAATTCTTTCATACCCTCCGCTCAGGGAAAAGAGCTAACTGCTGCGGGAGAGGCTACTTATCTTTGAATTCATTCACGGAAGAGACCTACCAAATCAGCGCATCTCTATAAGAGAGAAGTCATGTTCACATGTCTTGTGAACTTTCAACCATCAAGAGTGTAAGGTCAAATGAACAGTCTCTTCTTTTATTCATTTTTGAACCCTCTTTGAGATCTTCTCAGTTCTCTGGTTCCTAGCCCAAGCCCAAGGGCGATAGAGACTCTACTTATTGAGTTGCCTTCACTCGGAGTTCTACTTTCTTCCTATTCCCCTGCAAGGGAAAGTACGTAGAAGCCATGTCCGCTAAAAAAGTCTTTCCCTATATATAGGAGATCTCTTCCCAAAGTCAACTGAATCAATGGCACCAACAGCTGAAATAGCATCCCTTTTTTCTCAATAGGGGACTCCTCTTCTCTATTCTCTATTATCTATTCCTTGTGTGGGAGGTCCCGCATGAGTAGAGGCGCGCAGGCAAGCGAATAGGAAAGTAGTCTTTATCTGCGGCAAGCATATAAAGTACCGAACTGCCCGAGGAGTAGGCTTCCCGATGCGGAACTCTATTCACGATGGGAAGTAGGCAGATCATCTTTTCGATGAGAAGGTCCAGTTCCCAAAGCTTCGGAGTTCTATTCTTTCTTGCCTTCAATCTCAAGGAGAAATGCAACCTAACTCGCACTGCATGAAAGCCTAAGAGGTCAATTTCTTTCTTGCCTTAGGGCACGATATCACTTCCTTTTCCTTCCGCAGTCAGACTTCCTCTAAGAAAGGAGGAAAGTTAGGGGAGTGAATGGGATTAGATAGCCCAGTAGTCCTAGCCGTAACCGATGGATACTAGGTGCTCTAGCTAAGGTAAGGCCTTAAGTATCCCGCCTGATGAGCCTCACTCTCTTTGAGAAATGATGTGCGCTACACCGCTAGCCTTCTTCCATACAGCCATCAGAATATCTGCTTACCAGGGCGGATGCCCCTTTCGTCTTTTAAGCTTAACTTAATAAGATTCTTAATTTTTAACTACAACCTTAGCTCTAGCGGAGACTTAAGACTTTTTATTTGAACAATAAACTACGTCCCCATCGGCTTTAGGAAGGGCCTTAGCCTTAGCTCCAAGATCTCAGTTTGCATCAAGATTTCGGTTCTCACCAGGAGCCGATTGCTCTTAAGGATAAACCGATGGAACATAGTAGTGAATTTCTCTCTCCCGATCCGGTTTCGGTTAAAGAATCTGTCTATCCATCAGGTTAGGTTTCGACCTAAGCATGTAAAGGCTTCCTC
>MKEJ01019131.1:15000-18146 GCA_001753735.1 Embelia ribes
TCAAGGGCCCTCTGAGCTGGTTCAGTTAGTGGAGGGTGTTCAGGACTGAAAAAATACATGTCAGACTTTCCAAGCAACTTCACAGTTTCTTCTCGTACTTTAAAAAGTGTAACCCCGCTTGCTCTCAAACTCTTAGCAGCTAAACTGGTTCCTGAAATTACGCAAAAGGTATGAGACTCAAGTTCAAAATTATCACAGAGGACACAGATAGTATATTACTAAATTCACATGAACTAAACTGCACAAATCAAAAATTGGATGCACTGGTGATGACATGATATAGAAAAAGCACACCATAAGAAAATAAATTTCTAAGTTTGCAGGGGGCATATTTAACAACTAGGCAGGCACCAGAAACCAATATTTGCATGTACAGACGGACCACTAGAGATAAAACGGGGTGCTGCCCAAGCAGATAGACACGTCTATTTAGATAACAAGATCCTATTGGCTGTGGATTTTACCCCAACTCTTTAAGCCCTTTTTAGATTGAAAGTCGTATACATTTGGGAGCTAATCTGTTAACCTGAGATTAATGAATTTCTTGGTTCAAAAGATCTTTTCGACTTGTAAAAATTATTTAAGTTAACAAGCTACACCCAAATAAACACTTAGATATGTCAAGCATTATTTTGCATTACCATTACCACCACTAAAAAAAATGAAATTTGTATGATAAATAAGAGTGAATCGAGACGAAAAAAACTAACCCTCAACCAAGATACCCATAAGAAGAGCTTCCGTTCCTGTTTTTGGATACTTGAGCTTCCTTGCTTCTAACTCGGCCATGGCAAACGACTTTATTGCCCTCGCCGACCATCTAAAAACACACTCAATCACAAACTAATCATTAATCCACACTACCCACAATAAACAAATTAATAATTCAATCGTACACTTCACACTAAAACTTGGATCACGCATGTCCCAAATAGTTCCATAACCAATATTTTAGGGTTTTAAATCTTAGGTAACTCTCTCACCCATGTATCCAAACACCTCTTTATCCCCTTAAAAGTAGGAGGTTTGCTTCTGTGCTCCCTTGAACTAGGTGACTACTATTCACACCCAATTCCATTTTTAAGTTTAGGAGATTAAGTAGGGGAATTATCCATACCACAACCTCCATTTAACGAATAGGTATTCGAATTTAGGGGTTGGAAATAAGGAAACTGGTAGGAATACCCTTACTCCATCTAAAATACCACCAATCACAAACTAATTTTCAATTCACAGTACCATAAATAAATAAACAAATAATTCACGCATTTTCACTAAACTTACTTTGGAGATTTCTCAGCAGAAGCCTTCTCTGGTACCCTACAAAATAAAAACAATGATACTAATACTACTACTGATAATAATGATCACAAAAAAAACAAAACAAAGTTTTAATTTCTTAAGCAACTCACGAAATGGGGAGGCTTAGAGAGACGGTGGCAACGGTGGGCAAGCGGAGGTGTGACGTGGCACTCCGGCGATTAACCGAGAGCTGGGTTCCGATTAAAGATCTAAATATGGTATCTGGTTTGAGAATTAGCCGATTGAATGAAGATTTGTAGTAGGGTTTTGCACATGTAGGTGAAATTGAGAGAAGTGATAAGGAATTCGTCGCCATTGATTTGCAGAAAACCTAGTTTTATGTCGAAATTTTGATTTTGAAATGGTTTTGGGTTTTAATTTGGGGGTTTGTTTTTGTGCTGATACAGATGAGAGCTGAACTGTAAATCGCACATGTAAAACAGTGGAGCGAGGGATGTAATTTTTCAAGAAAATTATACTAAGTATTTTTTGTAAATTGTGTAGATACAATTTATAAAGTCTCAATCAATTTATTAATTATAGACAGTTCCAATGGAATGGGACTTGATACAGACAAACAATAATATCCGTCCAAGTCTGTATAGCCATGTATGTATCCCTCGAGTTGATTCCAACCCATTCGAATATGTTTGCCTAATTATCTCATGTCGTTAACATTACCATAATTATATCGAAAACGAATTGTGTGATTTATTTTCTTGTCGGACAAACATGTCTTATACTTTGTATGATGACATTTCTATTCAAATGCGTTCGTTTTGGTATACATTGATTTTACATTTTAGGAAAATATGTAATCCATTTCCTTTTTGATCATAAATTAAAGAATTGTTAGAAAATGCCACGAATCAAATTAGATTGTACTGTAATTTTGTTTTTTGTTTTTTTAAATATCACTCTAATTTTGGCTGCGCTCTCTATGGACGATCATTCTATAATTCCATTTTTTGATATTGATAAATTTTCATGTACTTTTTAAACTTTCTTAATTTCACTCGAGGATTTTATTACTATTTAGAATTGTTTGACATTTGTTATGCTCAAAAAGCATACGAACATGAGGAAATTTGATCAAATGATCTCAATAAAGTGTTATAATTGCAAAAATAATACAAGTCCAATAATTTTTTTAAAAATTATCTTCTTAGACTGTGAAAAATTCAAAATAACCTTAACACCAATAATTTTTGCAAAAAAAACATTTTTTCTATTTATTCTCCAATTCTCCTCTTCTGCTTTCTCTATTTTTTTCTCTTTATTCGTTGCTAATCTAAATAATGAGTTGATAAATCGAATTGAAGTTTTAGATAAAATACCTATTTCTATTGACATATTAAAAAAAAATAGATTACATAACGAGGGAAATAAAAAATAATACTTGCACATGATTTATTGAATGGGGTGCATCGTAAAAAATTAAAAAAATATTCTTAACCTTTGATTATAACTGAAATTTTAATAGAAGTATACAGCTCTTTGTCTCTCATTCTCTCTCTATTTCGATTAAAGAAAACATACATCGTAAAATTATTAATGAAAATTTTAAAATTTTTTACAAAAAAAAAAATATTTATACAAAATTATTAAACTTAAGTTATTTTTACAATTGCACCACTTGTCAATGTCTTTTCATCAAATTTCCCTACAAACACGAGCAATCTTCGCCCTTAATTGGAGCGTTGACATATGCGGTAGAGTGGCCCAGCTACATTAATAGTCCCTTTCTCATCCATAATGGTTTTTAGTTATTCTTATAATAATAATAATATTAGTGTTACTAGTTATTAACCAATATCGTGTTCCGTATAAATATGGAAATAAAT
>MKEJ01019133.1:0-11793 GCA_001753735.1 Embelia ribes
TTGAGTTTACTTATGGCTTGATAATATGACACCTTGGATTCCTTTCGGAATATGGGTCGTCACACTAATCATCCACTCCCTCACATGAAATACACACATAACCCAATACGTGTTTGTTATGTTCAAGAGAAAGTAAACATCATCAACATCTTCAAATGGCAACATGAGTCCGTTGTTATTACTCCTATGGTAATAATAAAGGAAATAGCTAGTAAACTTGATCTCAGACTTGTTCTTTTTGAAAGTTGGATGTTGGGCCACAAAAATAGATGAAAATAAACAATCCAAAATAGTGAAGGATCTACCAAATTTCGAATATATCTTTGGATATTGTGAATTCTTTGTTTAATTATATTGAAGGCAACATCTATATGCTGCAGAAATAATGCAAAAATACAGTCAAAACATTAGAAATAACAAATAAACAGCAATTAAGAAACTCTGTACAAAGTGAGAAAGACATTTTAAGCTAAAAAAAAATTAAGAAACTTTGTAGAGAGTCCAGAAATAGTTCTCAAAGACTTTAGAAACAATGTAAACAGACATTTTTAGTTAAGAAATGGTTACAAAAGAGTTAAAAAAACTTTGTACATATTGAGTTGGTTAAGAAAGAAATGCATTAAAAGTTAAAAATGATTAAGAAACTCAGCTACAACCACAAAGTAAGGAGTTAAGAAACAGTTCTCTAGAACAAAAACAGTATAGAAAGAAGTTTTGAGTTGAAACACATTTAAGAAAAAAAATGCATAAAAAGTTGAGAAAACAGATAAGAAACAGTTCAAAAATAAATCCAAAAATATATAAGAAACCATTAAGAAACTATGCCACAAAGAAAACAAGAGTTAAGAAACAGTTCTAAAAAATAGTGCAGAAAGATATTTTGAGTTAAGAAACAGTTAAGAAACAAATGAAAAAAAAATAATGAAATAGTTAAGAAACTCTGCAGAAAGTAAGAAAGACTTAAGAAATATGTAACAAGTACATACAGAAACAAGTAAAGAAAGAAGAAGTGATCACTTACAATATCCTTCAACCTCAATACAGGTGTAATCAACAACCTTAAGTTATTATGGGAGAAGATATTATCATCAACATAAAATCCTATTACCTTCTTCTCCTCCTCCTCCTCCTCCTCCTCCTCCTCCTCCTCATCATCATCATCATCATCATCATCATCATCATTATTATTATTATTACCTTTCTGATTATCATCTCCAACAATACCTCCAACTGAGGATTCATTAACATACTTCATTAATTGCTTATACCGTCCCATATCAAACTCCTCAAGGGGATTGACATCAACATGATCAATGTATTTTGGAGAAGATTATTCCCGAGTAGCAAATTCAAAAGAAGTGGGGTTTAAATAATCATCTAAGTAATCTGGCTTCTTTCTATCTTTCTTCTTTCCCCTTCTGTTGAACACTACCTCATCAACCTTGGATTGGCTCAACTATGCCACAGATTATTTACCATTTCTTGGATGTAAATAAAATAAGGTACAGAAAATCTTACGGCCAAGGAGAATGGACTAACAAAATCTTCATCACTCAATTTCATTTCAATCCCCTTGTATGGTGTTAGTTGGAGCCCACTTTGGTTCTGTCTTGGGACCATTATGCTATGCAATTGGTCAATCTTTCTATCAAATGCTTTTAAATCTATAACAGAATCATCAGGTCTCTTCAATGATGTCAGTTTAGGACTACTTGGCCCATCGTCACCATCCTGTTCCAGACCAAATGGCTTCATAAACACTTAAGAGATAACCATGAACACTTAAGAAGCATCCATAAAAGAAACTTAAGAAATATTCAAGAAATAGCTTTAGAAACACAAAAGAAACAGTGCAAAATTTCTGAACAAAATAGTTCTAAAAGAGTTACGAAAGAAACAAGAAACAACTAAGAAATAATTTAAAAATACTAAATCTTACACTGCCAATACATTCAGCTCTTCTCTTGGCACCTTCTCCCTTTAAAACCCGCAAAAAAATATGAAGAAACAATTATTTATATGCAGGAAAGAAAACATTGGACTATTATCACCATCTTATTCCAAAAATACATAAGTAACACCTAAGAAACAAGTTAAGAAACTCTACATAAATTAAGAATTTGTTACGAAATAGTTCTAAAAGAGTTAGTACACAGTTGAGAAACAGCTAAGAAAGAGTTCAAAATTCTTACACTGCTAATAAATTCAGCTCTTCTCTTGTAGGATGTTATTTGAAAATTATGTCCAATACCAGCATGGTCACTTTCTTTTACAGGTACCTGCAAAAAACATGAAAAAATAGTCATTTATATACAGGAAAAAGTATTGGTGTTCCCTAAATTATAATATAAATCATCCAATTATCATTGATTCTAAATAAAATATGTCACTCATTGGGTCAGTATATTGACATCCTAGGAGTAAAAAGGGTAATAGTCATCATCAAACACCCCTTCATTACTATTCTCTCTTGCCTATAATATCATGTAAATATTTGAATCATGTATAATATCATTTTAAAAGATTTAATAATATTGTTAATTTAAGAAATAGTTTAAAAAAATGGTTATGAAACATTATCAAAGACTTAAGAAACTGGTATAGCAAACTTAAGAAACAGTTCAGAAATAGTTACGAAAATTAAGAAACACTATAGAAAACTTGCATTTTCCTCTCCCTTTGGATCTTCAATATTTTATTCTCTAAAACTTGATTCCTCCAACCCCTACTAACATACAATAGGTAAGAAACGACGAATAAATATTGAACAAATATTAAAGAAATAATGTATTATTACTTATATCATTCCTCTCCTCAACAAATCTGTCATCACCTCCCCTATTTTCTCTCCCACCATCACCTACCCTTTCATCCTCTATGTCAAAATACATAATTACTCAAATTTTGATAATATGTCTTGCTAGAATGCATCAAGCCTCTGCATGACTTTATCATGGTTAGTCTTTATTTCAGTAATATCATTTGCTAATTTTTTAATTCATGGTTTTGCTTGGCAGCAAAAAAAGAGGGACAGTAGTGTATGATGCATATCTTTCTTTGGCAGCAGAGGCTGGTGAGCCAAGGAAGCCAGTCTTGGCAGGACTAGCTTTATCTTCAAGATATCTTTTCTTCATCAACCTTTTCAAAAATTATCTTAGCTTTTCCTCTTCAGCTTCAACATCTTTACCTTCCTCTTCAGCTTTACCCTCCTATTCAACAGCAACCTCAATCTTATCTTTATCAATCTCATACTTTTCACCTGTAAAAAATACCAGGCAGAGTAAGAAATAGTTAATAACACAATAGTTCAGAAATAATTAAGAAACACAGACAAAGTTTAGAAAATAGTATTAAAAAATTACTAAATAGTTGAGAAATAGTTAAGAAACATAGACAAAATTTGAGGAACAGTTAAGAAACAATATGTCAGATAGTTAAATCCCAACCTGTGAAGGAGTTCTCTACAAAATTGTCAAAATCCTATTCTTTCAGAAAGGCCTCTAATTCATCACTTGTCTTGATTTCCTTTAGCACCTGCAACAAATTTGAAATCAAATTAAATTCATACACATTGTAAAGATATTAGTTTATAATAGTGCAGTGTAGTTATTACTTACACTGCCTTGCTTGATTTTTTTATGATCTACCTTTGAACTTGGAATACTGTTTGAGGTATACATCAATATTCTCAAGCAAATAGGCTCCTGGCCCTGTATTTGTGCCTTAGTTTCAAATTTAGGCATAAATGAGGTAATGACCTCATATATCCATACCTGAAAAGCAATTGGAATTCCATATATTGTATACCATTGCTTCTTAACAACCTCATTCACCCTCTACTAATAATGTTTGAGGTCCTTATTTAATCCTTTCAGAGTAACTCTCCATGCAACCTTACCCTAGGGATGGTCAAGAAAGGTATCCACATCCTCAACTAAATTAAAAAGTCTATTATCCAATGGATGAATATTTTCATATCCATAAAAACTATTACAAATTAAGCAACACGGACCCAACTTCCATCCTTCTTTCATGTCAAAGCAACTATCCAATGCAGCGTCTACTTCTTTCAATAAAATCTTCCTCTGCTTTTCAACTTTATCAGGCCAATACCTTCTCAGAATGGGTGAGGACCAATCACTCACAAAAATCCTATTAAGGAAATTCCAAATTGTAACCATATGGTTAAGGCAAAGTCTTTAATGCTAAAAGTCACTTCTTTATCATTGATTAAGAAGTGAACAACATCATGGGTTTGATAGACAGTTTTCAAAATCATAATGCCATGCATTATATTCCTTGAAAATCTTACTTTTGGTGCATTGAAGATATGCTTAAGCTGTGTATCATTAATCCTATCTGTCAAACCCAATTCCTCAAATTTCTTCTTAATGTACGAAACACCCCTTTGAGGACACCTTGTCTTCAAAATAATAAGAGAAAGGGATAATAAGTTTCTTGGAGTCCATCCTGATAACACAAAAAAACAAAACAATGCAGAAATGTTAAGAAACAATTAAGAAAAACTGTTAATAACAATAAAAAAATAATGCAAAAATGTAAAGAAACAATTAAAAAAATTGTTAATAACAGTAAAAAAATAAAGAAG
Source organism: Embelia ribes (assembly GCA_001753735.1). Lineage (NCBI taxonomy): Eukaryota > Viridiplantae > Streptophyta > Magnoliopsida > Ericales > Primulaceae > Embelia > Embelia ribes. The sequence continues at coordinate 4,610 of MKEJ01019133.1, forward strand.
AAAATGTTAAGAGTTAAACAGTTAAGAAAAATCTAAGAAAAAGAAAATAAACTCTTCTTCAGAATTCAAAATAGTTGTCAAAACTTAGGAATCAGTTCAGTAATAGAAATACAGAATGAGTTAAAAAACACATATGAAATAGCTAAGAAACAGTTTAGAAATAAGTTAAGAAACTACTAAGAAACAGTCAAGAAACTATTCATAAAACCCAAAATTGAAACCCTATTATCACAAATACATTCGAAAATTTCTAATTTCAACTAACAATTTTAAACCCTATTACCACAAATATATTTTCAAGGTAACAGTTTGTTAAGAAACACATAGAAGCACTTAAGAAATAGTGATAACACTAGAAAAAGTTAAGAAAATGTTAAAAAATAGTGTATAGAATTAATATTTCATATATGCTTACAATCATTTAGTGTTTCTGAACTTTTTTTTAGCTATTTCTTTACTATTTAATTTTAAGTTTCTGAAAAGCTTCTTGCATGTTTCTTTACTGTTTCCAATAGTGATCGCATTTCAACAAACAATTCACTAAAAAAATACTTCTTGAATACTTTTTGCTCTATCACTTTAAAACACTTCTCTACTTAAATTCTCTATTTCTAAATATCAAGTACATATTGAAATTTCTAATGGAGCTAAAATTTTCGATGGTATGTTTTTTTAACTCAAAATTTAAGAAACACTGAAGAAACTGTTGAGAAAATTTGCAGAAACATTACTGAATTAACATATGCTGTAGAAATTCTGAACAACTAACAACAATCTTCAATTGCATCAACACACAAATCTTCACAATTTCAGATATAAACAAAATGTATTCAAGACTTACACATGGTGAATCTGATGGAGGTCACATACCAGAATCAAAAATCTGCTGATGAATTTGATTGTGAATCAGAAACTAAGAATTTGTTAACAAACAGTCAAGAAATAGCCAAGAAAGAGTTCAGAAAGAGTCAAGAAACTGCTACGAAATAGTCAAGAAATAGTTCAAAAACTAACAATTTGTTAAGAAACATATAAGAAAGAGTTCAGAAATCCTAAATGATTGTAAGAATATTAAATCTTACACTTGATATTAAATGCACCCCAAAATTGAAACCATATTACTGCAAATATATTTCTAAAATCCGTAATTTCAATTCTAAAATTAAAACCCAATTATCCCTAAATTCAATTCTAAAATTGAAACCCTATTATTGCAAATATATTTCCAAAATCCCTAATTGTAAGAATATCAAATATTACCCTTAAATGCTTGTGGTGCAGAGAGGAGTAGCAGGAGAGAGAGATACGACGGGAGAGAGAGACCATGTATGAGAGAGAGACCGTGTCAAAGAGAGAGAGAGACCGGTGAGAGAGAGAGACCGGTGCGAGAGATTTTTTTTTGTTTAATTTTTTAGGCTCCAAAGGGTAAAAATGTCCAAAAGGTTATATTTTGCAAATATTATTAAATGAAGGTTATTTGCTCAATTTAGTATGTTTGTAAGGTGATATGGGCAATTTTTGCGTACTATAGTTCTCTCAGTTGGAACATCAGCTAAAGTGGTTAGGACACTTAGGTAGGGAAAGAAATTTCATCCAATAATATATATATATATATATATATATATATATATATAAGCAAAAAGTATATTTGATTATATAAAGTATTAGTACAAAAAAATGATGTCATGGATGGTGGTGCAAGGTTCCGTAGACTGTTAATGCTGTATGTTAGTTGTTTTAATATTGGACTAATTAGAAAATGAAAATAACTTTATAGTGTGCATCCTTGATGAATGAGCTTCTTGTTACTAATTGTAGCATTCTACACATATATTAACACATTGCTTGTCTTCTGATTTTGCCCTTTTAAGATTATGGCCTTATGATTTTTTGTCTCCCAGTTGGATGATTTAGTCGGTAGAAATTCTGCTGATGTGGATTGGAGGCACTCATTTTACTTAAATTTGATTGCTCACTCTACCTTCAGCGTAACTGTGGCGATTTGCAGGTAGGTTTCCTTTTTCTCTGGAGTTGACATTCACCATATCCTTATATTTGAAGACATCATTTACTTTCAGCATATGTGTATTTTGTCTGGCTTCATTCGCAATTGATCTTTGCTATGTTTCTACCATTTCTTTTTTTTTTCTAAAAGGATGACAGTATTATCATATTGACTGCAAAGTAGAATCCGTTATTGGAAATTAGAAAGTGATCTTCAGTAACAAAGAGGGTAGGAATTCCAATGTTGTAATTTTGCATCAGCACAAGGATTAGAATGTCGATATTAGTTATTCTTGAAATATTGTTGTTGAATGCTTTTTTATTTGTTTCAGCAATACAAAAAACTTGTAATCTATAGCACATGTAATCAGAGTTCTGTTTCTAGTCATCGGGTGCTTATGAATCATCAGAGTGGAAATGATACACCATTGTCTTCTATATACAAGGTATTCAAAATCTGCTTTGTTGCTTCTTTCCTGCAGAATGACCTAGGACATTTTTGGCTCTAGCAGTGTGACATATCTGTATAGCTACATCCGTCTATAATTATTCACTTATGCTCTGCAGAATTATCTTTATAATTTTTTTTACATTTTTGACTAATTGATCTAATTTATTTAGCTTTCTATGCTTAATTGGTGATTGTAAGAATAAAAACTTTAGAGGATGAATTTTATCTGCGATCCTGTTTAGACTTTTAGCCACATTAGTCAACACTGTATCTTTATGATGTTAATGCACTTTCTATGTTGCCTCCGTATTCTCACTTACTCCAGGTACCCAATACTCTATATCCGTTTATGTGTAGTGCATGCAATGTACGATGATTTATACTTGTTTTTTGACTAATTCATGAGTCTGAGCTTCAGTATATTATTCACTACTAAGTGTGGTCTCCATGGCTTTGTTAGCAGGTTTTGAAGACTGTTCATGCATCACCAAGTCGTGTCAATTTTCATCTCGACTCGACAAAGGCAAGTTTAAAGTTTCAACCAGTTCAGATTTCTCTTTATTATTTGATGGTTTCTTTCTGATTTTTTATTTATTTAAAAAAGTGAGTTTGTTGTGTCCAGGAAGTTGAAACAACACCTGCTTATCCTGATATATGTTTTGCAGTCGATGACTTCGATTCCACTTTTGATGCAGTGGTAATATGTTAATGAGATGTAATCATGTTGACTTTTTGGACATGGTGCTTTTAGTTTCTTATTGTTACAACGTTAAAATACTTCGAGGATATGCTTGAAAAGTTCATATTCTTGTTCTGCTATCTTTCTACTGAAAAATATATAGCTACTTTTTATCTTTAATGCTAATCCAAGTTTGTCTTCGTACAAAGTTTGTTGGAATTAGCCTAATTGATTTTTACCTCTTGCTCTTCTAATTTGAAAGATGTAACATGATTTAGCCTTTTGCGATTGTTAATGCTTTTCATGGATACTTACATACGGAAGGGATTTTCTTCTTTTCCGCAACTATGAAGCTCACCTATCTTTGCTATTATGTACTTGTGGGTTGTCTTTGATTTTCTTGATCAATGGGCATATGGTAGAGAGAGAGGGAGTGATGAGGATTGTTTACATTTGACTTAGCCATTCTCTGTTTATGATTTCATAGAATTATTATTTTCCAGGTATTGACAAATGCAGATCACTGCTACCGTGCTCTTCTGAACATAGACGGTGGGGCTGCCTTTTCTGTTCAAAAGGCTGAACAAGGTTGCAGTTCTGGTTATCCATCTCCTAAAATAAGCTCTGGTTGTGGGAAGACGAAAAATATAAGGTCAGATACATTGCCGAGTTTGCATGGCACCATGTGAGGATATTAGTGTTGATTTGTAGCTTGCCATATCTTATTTTAGATGATCGTATTGCTAAAGAACACTTTTTTTTTTTTTTTTATAACCATCCGGTATCCGGAAACCAATTGGGCTCCGACTAATCTGGATTTCGAGCCGGGCAGGACCACAAGGGCGGTAAAACTCTTCCTACCAAGGTATAACACGGCTGCATTCCTGCTGTCCCTACAATTCGTGTGAATAAACCATCTGTCCTAATGCGTGAATCAAATTTGGAATCTTAACAAGCTGGTAGTTTTTTATTGCAGATTACACTCTTCTCGGGGTTTGTCAGCTATAAAATGGTTAGAGATGCATATGAAGGTAATTTATCCTTAAACATTCTTTCTCTACCAAAGGTAGTTAGTGCAATTGTGTTTGTCATTTTTTCCAAATTCGATTCCACAATCCACATGAATGAACAATTATAGAAAATTGTCCTTGGAAGCATAACTTGCTCGATTATTGACTAGGAAACATAGATTCGGTTGTGGTTCTTTAGAAACTTTTGGCTAAAGTTGAAGATCTTTGAAACACCCTTCCCTAACTGATCTGCAAAAGAATTCCAAAGATTTAGGATTTAGCATATTCGAGAATTATTCCGTTGCTGGATGGGTTGCGCTGACTCTCATCTCTTGGTAGGTCAATAGTAAGGCTAGTTTTGATGCTTGCATTGCTCAATGGTAATGTTGATAAATGCTTGAGAATTTCCTTTCACTTATTCAGAAGCTAGATCTCTTGAAGGTAAGAATATACTATGTCCGGGTCTACATGGTTTATGTTGGGGTAAACCGTTGAAATAGTGAATATCATTTGGTGGTTTGGTACTTGGTGAAATTACTTGAATTGGTTGAGTAGTTGCATAACAGATAATTGTACTCGAGGATTTTATATTATCAGCGCGTGGAGTGTTTGTACTTGATAAACTCATGCAAAAATACTACAATCATGTTTTCATATTTAAAGCTTCTCTCTTGCCTTTGCAGCTGGGAAGTCTGGGTTCGGGAGCCTCCTCCCACTTGGAAATTCTTATGGTAAAACGGACAGGATTTATAGAAGGTCCTGGAGGGCGTGGCGAGGTCGAAGTTGCTGTTTTTGGTGTTGTAGGTAAATAGATAATTCTTTTAAATCCCATCTGTGATAGCGGTCCTGTATATGGCCTTGATATCTAATTCTTTTCTCAGAATTTGTGCACATTAAAACCATAATGTCAGATCAAAGAAAAGGGGTATTGAGCCCCACCCTCTCCTGCATCAAAGAAAGCGCTCAATATCGGTAGAATTGTCCGGAGCGCTGCATCAGTTGCCTCTCCGGCAGCAAAGCAAGCGATAGCAGCTGCTTTTTATCGGTAGAATTGTCAGTGTCATACCAGTAGAATTCCCCGCATGGCGCCCACGATGAGGAGATGCTTCCCCTGAAATGCTGCCTAATGTCCATATCATTGCCCTGGGAGCACATCGCTTACGACCTTTTGTGCAAGGTTTACTTTTAGGCTAGGAAACGGCTTAAATTTGGTATATTCATAATAATATGACACCGACAATTCTATAATTCTGAAATACTTGTATCGGCTTTTCCTTTTCCCCACGAACCAATAGAAGTAGTTCAGACTTCAGAATTTAAAAAAAGTCACAATGCCGCCCCTTCCAGTGAGAAATGTTGTACATATTAGTAGTGTTCCAGAAATATATATTGAAACCTGGCTGTTGGATCATAGGAAAAGCCTGAGTATATCATCTGGATTTTTGGGATGCAATCTAGAGAGTTGCTGACTAATTTTTCCTTGTTAACAAATACAGGGACGTCCTCCGGTGAACCCGTAGAGGGATAAAGGAAGAGAAACTGATGATGACATGGAATTTCAGATCCGCTCATTGAGGGAATTATTATCTTCTACCTCCTTCAAATATTTCGGGAGTTGTATTACCAGGGTTGTGTGGCTGTAAATGTTTTTGAAATATTGTAAATGTGTAACTTAGCAAAAGAAATAATTTAAAGAAGGGAAAAAGAAAGAAAAGAAGCGACTGTAGTTGTGTATTTTTACAATTGTTTAGTTCTGAAATTGTGAAATAATTTTTGCGTTATATTTTCTTGTGTTTATTTTGCTAGGTATCTATGGCTTTATAGTCAATTTTTTTTTTTAATTCTGAAAAGTATGCTTTGATTTGGGCATGCAGTTTTTGGATGAATGAACATTCCCTATTTTGATAAACTTGCATAGTTGGATTATAATTTACATTTTGCATCTACCCAAAATTTGATTTTTTCATGTACCTGAAAATGAGTACTATTATTGTTATCTTGTAAGATGTAACCACACAAGTCCCAAATAAAGAAATGTACTTGAAATTTTTGAAAGATATAAAAAATTAATGATTTTGAGTTGGATATAGTGTTTCTGCGGCAAAAAAACTAAAACTAACCTATGCTTGTAGCTAGTATTGCTATAGAACAAGATAGCTTCAAAGATAAGCGATTAACGAGAAATTTGATGAAATGANNGTGAAAATTGCAAAAATAACCCAAGCCTAATAATCTTTGCAAAAATGATATTTTTTCTATTTATTCTCCATTTCTCCTCTCCAATTCTCTCTCTCTACTTTTCTCTCTCTCTTCGTTGCTAATCTAAATAATGGACTGATAAATCGAATTGAAGTCTAAATTGAAGTTTTAGACAAAAGATATATTTTTGTTGATAAATTAGAAAAAAAAAATTAGATTGTGTAATGAGGGGAATAAAAAAGAATACTTGCACCAAATATATGATCATTTCTTGAATGGGTTGCATAGTGAAAGAATAAAAAAAATTTCTTTAATTAGAAATGAAATTTAATAGAAAGTATACAACCATTTCTCTCTCATTCTGTCTCTATCTCGGTTAAAGAATACATCTACCGTGAAATTATTACAGGGTATGTGATATATTTTAATTTAAAATGTATATTTTATGTTATACATTAAGTTAAAAACATTAATCGTGAATTGTAAAAATGAAGATTAGTGAAGAAATGTTGAAGAATTTTGAAGAATTTCAAGTTCTTCACGAGTTTGCACAAGTTCGTGAAGAACCTATGCAAACTCTTTTCACAGCAAAAAAAAAAAAAAAAATATTTTTATATAGAACATAACCTTTTAATTAAAACAAATTCAATACCCTACATAGATAAATGATGATATTATTATAATTATGTAAACAACATGGCAAGTTTGGGGTCGGGTCGGGTCGGAGAAGGGCAGGTATTTGTATCCCCAGCCTCGCCCCAGTCCCCAGTCGGGACAGATTTTTCCCGTCAAAGTTGGGACGGATTCGGATGGGTACCCGCGAGTTCGGGTCTCATTGCTA
>MKEJ01019140.1:0-10692 GCA_001753735.1 Embelia ribes
ATATAATTCGCCACACACCATGGCAAATTAATTATTTTTCTTTAACATTTCGCCAAATATAATGGGGAATTATAATTTCATACAATTCACCACTTCTTAAGGCGAATTATGATAAAAAAAAATTCATAATTCGCCAAAATGGAAGGCGAATTCCTATCTTAAAAAAAGATTATTTTTGTAATATACAATTAGCCACTTCTTGAGGCAAATTCTTAAAAAAAAAAAAAAATTTATAATTCGCCACTTCTCAAGGCAAATTTTGAAAAAATATTTTTTATTAAAAAAATATATTTTTTAATTCGACTATTCTTAAGGAGAATTCTTAAAATATATATATATACATATATATATTTTATAATTCGCCACTTCTTAAGGCGAATTAAAAAAAACTATTTTATAATTCGCCACTTCTTAAGGCAATTCGAATTTTTTTTTTTATAATTCGCCAAAAAGGAATGCAAATTCCTATCTTAAAAAAATTTATTTTTGTAATATACAATTCACCACTTCTTAAAGCGAATTCTGAAAAAATATATATTTTTTTTTTATAATTCGTCACTTCTTAAGGCGAATTTAAAAAAAATATTTATATATTTTTTAATAATTCACCACTTCTTAAGGCAAAATCTTAAAAAAAGAAAATCACAATTTGAGTTAAAAAATGGCGAATTATAAAAAAAAATGTAGAATTTGCCACTTCTTAACGCGAATTTTTAAAAAAAATTCTTTATAATTCACCACTTCGTAAGGCAAATTGTAAAAAATAAAATAAAATTATAATTCCCCAAAAAGGAAGGCACATTCCTATCTTAAAAAATTTTATTTTTGTAATATATAATTCGTCACTTCTTAAGGCAAATTCATATAATTTTTTTTTTATATAATTAGCCAAAAAGAAAGGCGAATTCTATCTAAAAAAAATATTATTTTTTTAATAAACAATTCGCCACTTCCCAAGGTTAATTTTATATAATAAAAAAATAATTTTTTTATTTTTTTAATAAATCGGCAAAAAGGAAGGCGAATTCCCATCTAATATTATTTTTGTAATATACAATTCACCACTTCGTAAGATGAATTATTATAAATATTTTTTTTTATAATTCGCCAAAAAGAAAGGCGAATTCCTTTCTAAAAAAATATTATTTTTTTAATATACAATTCGCCAATAAGTAAGGGAATTAATATAAAAAAATATTATTTTTCAATATACAATTCACCACTTCTTAAGGCAAATTACTAATTTTTTTTTATATATATAATTTGCCCAAACGGAAGGCGATAAAAAAACTATTATAAAGAATTGTAAGGCGAATTCTTATAAAAAATATATTTTTTTATAATTCGCCAAAAAGGAAGGCAAATTTTTATCTAAAAAAATATTATTTTATTAATATACAATTCGCCAATAAGTAAGGCGATTAATATAAAAAAATATATTATTTTTCAATACAATTCGTCAATAAGTAAGGCGAATTACTATAAAAAAATTATTAATTTTTAATACAATTCGCCAATAATGAAGTCGAATTCCAATCTAAAAAAAATATATTTGTTATATACAATTCGTCAATAAGGAAGATGAATTCCTAAAAAAAAATATTTTTAAATATATAATTTGCCAATAAGTAAGGCGAATTACTACTTAAAAAAATTATTTCAATCCAATTCGCCATACATGTATGCGAATTACTATATTTAAAAAAAATATATCAATATGCACAAAAATAACCTGTACTCATTCACAAAAGTATAACATATACAAAATCTACATAATACTATCAAAATTAGAAATAATGTCAAACAAAATAATCCCCGTCAAAATCGAACATAGTTATTTTTAGCTAATACAAAGCTAAAATATCAAACACAATGCAAACAAGGTACAATACATAGCTGAAATATATACACTGTCAAATCCTAATTAGTATTCCAAAGTTCAACAAAAACTAATAATCAATGTTTTCTCCTTAACCTTTCGGTAACAATTGGCTTCGGATTCCTAATTGGCCTTTGTGGTCGCGTCTCAATATCTTGTGGTTGTGTTGCTGGATGGAAGGAGGAATGCCCATATCTGAACTAGGATGGGGCATATCGGAAATATGATCGAGCATATCGGAAGTAGAATCGGGCACATCGGAAATAAGATTGGGCACATCGGGAGTATGATCGAGCACATCAAAAGTATGATTGGGCACTTCGAAAGTATGATCAAACACATCATATGCATCAAAATAATGGTCTGTCACCTCTACTGAGCTACCAGGAGAAGTGTGAATCCTCTTATGTTGTCACTGATAATCTCTCTCATGTGGGAGAATGGAGCTAGAGGAGGTAGTCGGTAGCATTTCATCGAACCCAGGGTTATCTAGTGGTACCAAAATAGAAATTTCGCAAAAAAAGTAAAAAAAAAAAAAATCATGATAAGAAAAATTATAATAATATAAATCCAAGATAGAATGTCGTAGTCGGAATTGATACCTCTGAAGTTGTATGCAAAGAAATAGGTACCGCTACCCCGTCTACGCCATCATTATCGTATGGATCAACCTCTACCATAACCTTAGGTACATACGGAGAAACAATCTGGATGGATCAACATGTATATCCCCTCTACCCTCTCGCCCTTATCCCCATCCCCGTCTTCGTCCCTGTCCCCATTCCCGTCCTCCTCAGCTTCGTCTACCACGTTCACCCCTCTGTTCACCCTTAACTTCGGGTTGTTACACCTGTGTTGGATTATGGATAAGCGGTAGGTAATCTAAAACTTGTCATTCTAAATCGATTGCTCTGATTGCCCGCTGCATATCCTCACTATCTCATCCGGATCCGCACATTGGAGGGCTGCAGCATAACATCCAGTAATTGCCTCTAGCTGCAAAAAAAAAATACAAGCGAACAAATTTGATAAGTTTATTCCATGCAGAAGATTAAGTTTGAAAAAAAATTGACTTACCATCACTCTTAGAACGAGCGCCGATAGTCAAAAGCCATCGCCTGGAATGTGAAAGGGAGAACTATACTCAACCTAGTAATGCTTCGATACCATGTCATGTATGGATCTGCATATGGCATGTGACCAACAAATAATTCTGCCTCTTCCACAACAGATAATCTATCACCCCACTCTACAAGATATTTTGCGAGTGTTTGTGCCCAATTAGCCTAACATTGGTCCATGTTATACTATGTTTCTAGCTCCTTTCGAGTTCACATGATACCTCGTAGCAATCCTTGTGTCATGCCAAACTGGCGTAGAACTTGGTTGGGATAATGATGCTCGATGATGGCAAAACAAATCAGTGGTACCCGAGCTCAACACTATAATCAGGCATCCCTTCCATCACATCTCCATATGATTGTCAAACCATCTCGTCCTCTTGTCTCAAATCAAAACGATCTCAATAATGCTTTAGGTTACGACAAACCGTCTTCGGATTAATGTATGACCAGTAGCAACCCATCTACAAATCAATTTTAAATTTAAATATTAAGAAATTATTATATAAAAAAATAACTTACAACTTAAATCACAATATATAAGAAAAATATCAACCATACCTATATCTATAGGGATATGCAAGCATGTCCGGCGTAGCAGGATATGACACTAGGTTGTTGAAACTATGTGGCCTAATGTGACTGAATTTGACCCATGCCCATATCTGTAAACTTATAAACATCACTAACTAAACTATATTGGCCGACATATCGTGCTAGAAAAAGGATAAAATGTGGTACCTGTAATAATATAAGAGGGGCTCAAGTGTTCTAATTCAAAACTTTAGTTGCCCGACACAGCTCTCGATATAATGTAGCCAAAATAGCAACATCCCCCACATAATTCAAAATCTCTCAGCAAATGTAAATACACTAATTTCATCTTATTGCCCAACTTATCGGCCATAAATTGCCCCCCAACAGCATCAAGATCACCGCCCTCGTGTGTCTCTTCACATATCAGAATCAGCTAGCAACTCCTGAAACATTTCATTAAGCCATAAAATGTGAAGTCGACAACCTTTTACAAACTCGGCAGGTGGCTCCATACCAAGTAAATCTTTAACCAACTGGCGCCAATCAATCCCGGTTTTGACCCCTGTTACTGGGTCCCCATCCACTCGTGCCCCACCCAATAACTCAATATCTTGTAATGTAAGCGTAGTCTCTCCAGGTGACATGTGAAATGTATGAGTCCCTGGCCTCCACCTCTCTACCAAGGCCGTAATCAATGAAACATCTAACTGCATGTAACCAAGCTAGAACAAGCCTAAAAATCCAGTCTGTTGCAAATAATGCAATACTCTATCATCTTGTGGTAGGCTATATAAATGTAAAGCCCAATCATCCCTCCTGGTTCTCAACTTATGCTCCACATGTAGAGGATGTTATTAAAATGAAATCATTATCGACAATGAAATTTATAAAAAGCAAACAAGTATGAAGTTATATTTACCATGTCAATCCAATTATGCTTGGATCTATAATTTGCCTGATCAAATAGTACAGATGAATCGATAGGACCAGGATCAATGGTTGTGAGTTCCTCTGCATGGTCCTGTGCCATATGTACACTACAAACATATATAAAATATATGAATATGAGAATAACAAGGACAAAATCAATATATTGGAATAATTAAATAGAAAAAATAAAAACAAACTATACAGTCATAATACAAGGATCCTACCTATTGACGATGGACACCAATCAAGTAACGGTTGGGGCCGTCTATTTTGTAGACAAGTTCATGAATTATATCCCCTACCATTACAAATGCTATACATGATTCGATCATGTCATTGAGAAACATCCATTCTATTACGAATGCGTGACCTAGGCCACCTAACAATTCTTATCCACGGGAGATTTGGCATACATACAAAATCAACATCTTCCAATAAGTTTTATTAGCAAGGGGCCTAAATAACGGTACATAGGTGGCCTCATAGGCATCAATCTTGTAATAAGGTGACACAAATTATTCCTAATCAACGTGGTTATTCTCGCATACAACAATAAGGTAGGAGTAGAGAAAACCATTACTTTGCCACTTTCTACTGTCACATTTTTTCTCACGTATATTGACTCATTGTACATTTCTGCCAACGCTAAGCCGTGAATAAGTTCTAATAGAATATAACATCTCAGATTCAAAGGTGATAACGAAATGATTAGTATGCTCTACATGGGATTTAACTTTCTTATAAAATGTTTCTCCATATTTTATTTGTTGAAGTCTATTTTTTGTCGCCATTTCCCTCCGATTAAGGAAGTAAGTTATACACTGATAAAAGATAAGTTGAACAACAGCAGTAATAGGTAAGCTGCTAACACTAAGCAATATTGCATTAAAGCATTCAACATTATTTGTAGCTATAATACCAAATTTACTCCCTCCATCATATACCATTGACCATTTCTCTTTCAGTTCTTCCATCATCCATTCATACGCCAATATGTTTGCAGTCCGCAACAAATTCATATTGTTAATGAACTTTTTCTCTTGGTAAGCTTATACTGCCCCTACCACAAAACGAAGTAAATTGGGTTCCCCTTTGAAGTACTTTTTAAGATTATCAATGAAGTGTCTAACACAGTACCTATGTATATAACCTCGACAATTCCATGTACTTTCCATCATATTTAAAATTCTGGGGTGCCGATCGGATATCAAACATATATTTGTCCGGTTGTCAATGACGTGATAAATTAGACAAAGGATAAAAAAAAGTCCATGTTTTCTTGCTTTCTTCATCGACAAATGCACATACAATGGGAAAAGTAGAATAGTTTGCATCAACTGCCATGGCCAAAAGAATTTTCCCCTTATATTTCCTATACATGTGAGTTGCATTAATGACGATAACGGGCCTACAATGAACAAAGCTTCAACAACGGGCTGAAATGTGAAAAATAATTTATCAAATGTTTGGCCAACGTAGTTACCCACCATGTCATGACAACGAGTCGAATGCAAATCTATAATGGTTCCCATATTATATTTCTGCAAAGCTTGCATGAATTTAGGTAAAATACGGTAAGATTTCTCCCAATCACCGAATATGGACTCAATGGCCTTTTGCTATGCTTTCTGGTAAGTAATTCTTTTTTCAAAGCAAACGAAGATAGTATTCATGATTGATTTTATCTTCGTTGTGGGATCATCAGCTATGTGAGGATGAATAATCTGAGTAATAAGATCATAATCTATTTGCCAATGATCTTCAGTTATTCTGGCTTAAACACATGAATGCAGGCCATCATAAACCATAACTTGCCACAACCCTAACCTCTTCTTTTTGCACGCTCGAAATCACCATTAGCATTCTGATTTGCCATACTTCTTGCAATATATATCCCAATATTTACTATTGGAAGATATTGTTACATACTGTACATTTACATTTAATTGACCACAATTTCATAGAATTTTCATCAAATCTTGGGAATTAAAGAGAAGTCCAACAAAAGGATCCTTATGATCGGGGTCCGAGGATCCTGGATAGATAGCAACTTCATGGATATTATGCTTATTAAATTCCTCCTTGCCAGCTTGAGTGAAAAATGGTGTCATGGGAACATAAAACTGATTGGGGTGGCATCTGTTACATTTTCCCATTGCAAACCACCACTTGCATTTTCATTTTCTTCTTCAACACAAATATCATTTTCTTCGTCTCTAAACTCTTCTTCTACTTCATTTTCTTCATAATATTGTTCATCTTCTTTATACTCTGTCTCTTCACAACAATGGTCGGGATCTTCATCTTCATATTCATTGTATTCACAATCCAATATATTTTGCATTGCCAATAGAGGTAAAACCATAGCACTTGAACATTGTTGTGTACAAGATGGAACCATTGCACTTGACAAAGCACTATTAGACATTGTTGAATACAAGTTATGATTTGAACAAAACTCGTTAAAATTTGATTGAAATTGCACATTTTCTAAGCCAATATCTACGGAAAGCAATTGCGAGTGTTGAGCAAACTCGCCCAAATCAGGTACATTTGCATTTAGGGAGTGTATATCTTCATCATTCTCAACAACTTCTGCGTATAATCCAACAAACACCATTCCCGATATATCTGTCACCCCAAACATTACCTGTAAATAATAATCATTTTCTACATCAAAACCAACATATATTATAGAACCATCCCTAGCCAACGAAGGCAAACGACATGTCAATTTCAACAAAAAATGATCTGGAGAAGCCCCAATTTCTCAAATAATTTTTCCATAATTGTTTCATAGTTTGTATCCCGAAACACTCTCACTAACTCATACTTGTCCGTAGAATATGATACTCATTTTTAATAATATTTCCACCCTAATAGTAAAAAATAATCACTTTTGCCATCAACTAATACCTTCAATGAATGCAATAAATTTAATTTACTAATAAATATATTATTGAGTCATCAACAATGTTTTGACTACAAACTAAATAACACTTTCATAAATCTGGTTATGTTAATGCTATAAATTTGGTTATGTTAATGGCTAAAATTCATCACTATTTTATACATAACAGTTTTAATAACATATTTATTCAAATTTTCATGTACACAAAATTTTGGCACATATAAGGGAATATAACAAATGAAAGTAAACGAGGCTATACTTATGAGGAGATATGAAAATGGTGAGAATACGTGGTTTTGGCTACTACAACAAGTGGCCAACAGAATGTCGAGGAAGACGACGATGGCGAGTGACCGTGAGAGAAGGAGATAGACTCGACAAGGAGGTGATGCGAGCTAGAGGAAGCGACGCGAGTGACCGATGTTACTCTTATGGGGGTAACTCTGGTGGGGGTGAGGTGATGCGATGCGGTGCGGGGAGGCGATGGGGTCTATGTGGGGAGACGAGACGTGAGAGAGAGGGGGGTCTATGTGAGCATGCCCCAGGTCTGACCTAAGTTACAATTTGCCTAATGAATTAATTCAAGATTAAAATTATAATTTATCATATCATATGAGAAATTACATAAATACTTCTTATAATTTACCACATATGAGACGGCGGATTACATGTTACGGAAATAATCACACCGGTGACGGAATTTTGGGGCTAAAAAGCTGTTATGCAAGCGCCAGCCACCAGCTTCCCTAGACCGATGACATGCTGCGCAACCAAACCTCCCCTTCACTCCCTCACTTCCTTGCTAAAATCAAAGACTTGTCCTCTGCCGGAAAATGGCGAGACATATTCTCCCACTACATAGAAACAAAAAGAAATTCAAAGATCCAACTCACAGACCCATCACTTCTCCATCCCATCCTCAAATCATGCTTATTCTTAACCCCCAAACATGGCCACTCCCTCCACGCTTGCTTTATCAAGGACGGCCTCGATTCGTCCACGTCCATCGCAAACTCCCTCGTAAATTTCTACCTCAAGTCTCCAAACTTGTGTTTGGCTCGTCGCGCCTTTGATCACTTGAGGAATCCCGATTCCGTCTCCTGGAACGTAATTATTAACGGGTATTGTTACCTCAAAATTTCTACTAAACTCTCTAGGTATTAGTAGGAACAAACTTTTTGCTTATATATATAACAATAATAAGTAGAAAAACAAACTGCATTCATGTAACTATATTATGTGAGCGGATACTATTGAATGCAGCTTGTTTTCCTATATACCATTGAATGCATTTTGTTTTTCTACTTAGTATTGTTGTTAAGTTAATGAATGGTGATCATATATGTCAAATCGAACATATGACCTATTGCCTTGCCGTTGTTATCAGTTCTACTAATAGTTCATCTTGTAACAAAGAGCAAATTTTAATTATTTGTTGTATTATTATCCTAAACTTCTTGTCACATGCAGAACATACTCAGTTTAAGTTGCTCAATTTCAGGGAGAAGTTTCAATTTTTTTCCCCAATTTTATAATTGTCTTTAGGTTTAATGGAGCGTTACAGTATATTTATGGTGAATCAACTCTATGACTTAGTACATGGTACCAGTTACTAAATCCACTATAAGCTGAAGCTGCTAGTAGTGCAACTCTTTGATGATTTGTGTTATTCTCGAACAGGTATTTCGAAAATGGCAATTTTGAAGAAGGCATTCGGTTATTTACGCAAGCTAGGATCGAAAATGGTGATTTCGAACCCAACACCGCGACGTTAGTGCTCGTGATTCGGGCGTGTCGTAGTCTTGGAGATAGGGATGAAGGGCTGAGATTACATGGTTATGTGATCCGGAGTGGTTACGTGACTGCCGTATCGACTATGAATTCTGTTTTGAGTTTTTATGCTGACATGGATATGGAGAGTGCCCAGAAGCTGTTTGATGAAATGCGCGATAGAGACTTGATTTCTTGGAGCGTGATGATTGGGGGATATGCACAGAGTGAAAAACCCGAGATCAGTTTGAGATTGTTTCGAGAAGTTATGTCGCAGGATGAGATCGAAATCGATGCACAAGTAACTGTTAATGTGATTAAGGGATCTGTTCACCTCAAGGAACATGGTATTGGGAAAATGATCCACGGGGTTGTGATTTCTAGGGGCTTTCATGATGATTTGTTTGTTGGGAACTCTCTCATTGACATGTACTCGAAGTGCTATGATACCGAAGCAGCCTCAAGAGTATTTTCAGAGATGTCCGAGAGGAATGTTGTTTCATATAATTCTCTCTTATCAGGGCTTGTTAGTAATGAAAAGTTTTTAGAAGCTACTGATTTGTTTGATTCAATGCAAAGGGCAAATGTTAAGGCTGATGAGGTGACTATGGTCAATCTTCTCCAAACAAGCAAGCATTTCCTACATTCGTTTAGTTGCAAGTCCATTCACACGATGATACTCCGATTAGGCCATGAAAAGAACGAGTTGGTTATAAATTCTTTAATGGATGCTTATGCGAAATACAATCTAATCAAGATGGCATGGAATTTATTCCTTCAGGTTAGTACGAGGGATACGGTGATATGGAGCACAATGATTGCCGGGTTCACCAATTGTGGGATGCCTGGAAAGGCAATCACCCTCTTCCAAGAGATGAACCAGCTTCACGAAAAGCCCAATGCCATAACTATAATAAGTCTCCTGGAGGCGTGTTCTGTTCTTGCTGAGGTGAAAAGGTCAAAGTCGGCTCACGCCATTGCGGTTCGCAGTTGCGTGGCTGCTGAGGTGGCGGTTGGGACTGCCATTCTAGATATGTACTCCAAGTGTGGGACAATTGATATGTGCGAGAGGGTTTTCAAACGTCAAATCCTGAGGAAAAACATTATATCTTGGAGTGCAATGATTTCTGCATACGGTATGAATGGGCTTCCACTCGAGGCTTTATCACTGGTCGGAAAAATGAAATCTCACGGTCTTAAGCCAAATTCTTTGACAATGCTTTCCGTGTTATCTTCGTGTCGTCATGGAGGGTTAATTAATGAGGGACTATCGTATTTTAACGAATTGATTCGGGACAATGTTGGGGTTAAGCTAGGGTTAGAGCACTACTCGTGCATGGTGGACTTGTTGGCTCGGGCTGGGAAGCTTAATAGTGCGATGGATTTGATCAAGGAAATGCCTAGACGTGGTTTAGATCCTGGTCCAAGCGCGTGGGGGACCTTCTTGAGTGCATGTAGAAGAAATTATGGAAACGGAGACAATTTCAAAATCGTTGCTGATGCTGTTTCTCGTATTCTGAAATTGGAACCATGTAACTCGGGAG
>MKEJ01019143.1:0-17358 GCA_001753735.1 Embelia ribes
TGGCCAAGTGGAAATTAAAATGGAATTATATACTTAATTTGTAAATAGAAAAAAAAAAAAAAGATAAATGTTGTGGTCACCTGCGCCTTTTACGCCAATCCAATAGCCGTGGATAAATTGTCTATTTTAGTGGGCCGCCCATTGGCCATGTTCAAAAGCTCAAATACTCATAGTTTCTAATCCAGAATAAATGAATGAAGAAAGAGACATCTAATTATGGACCACTTCAAAACGCATTATTAAAAAATTATCATATAATCAATTCTCTCTAATCTCTCTCTCACTCTACGATAGTTAGGCACCTGAAATATGGATGTATATAGTCTGTTTGGCGGGTAAAGAGATGGTTTGTACGCTGAAAACCTGAGCAAGACAGGTGTCCACATGCAAAATAGTGCACTGACCGTGCACACACCGTCGACAGTCCATAAAGACTGTCGACACCCTCCCCTGTTTCAGCCTCATTTCGCTTTGGTTATTCTTTAGAGTCATATACACACATGCCCGCTCCCTAGGTTTGACAGAAGAGGGATACAAGAAGCTAATCACATCGAAACCCAAGTTGTTGTTCCCTTTTAATAATACCCAAAATATTTGTGTTTCGATTAAGTTGCCACAGTAACAATTGTTCGAGCGGTCTGTTAGTATCATTTGAATGGCTGTGAGCGTTCAAATGGTTAGCACCTCCAATCAGACGGTTAAATTGTTGGAGAATTCCAAGTCCGTTCCTCAAACCAACCGAGTCCAAAATCCACTGAGGCCTTCTCTTAACCTACTCCAACTTGGAGGGATACCGAACACATACGTCGCTTGAAATTATGTGACCTTTCTTTCATGAGAACATATTTCTCAGATTATATTAGAGACCAAAGAGTTTTGTTTGCCTATACCAGTAACGATCCAGTTAATTAAAGAGGCAGAATTTGCTTTATATATAATTAATTCAATAATTAATAACTCGCCATAGAAGACAAAATTTCAAAGGAAATGGATGCTTGTGTTTTCTCCTATGGCAAAAGAGGAATAAAAAATGAAAACAATACTCGTATGAAATGGAAAAACGTGGCAATTTTTTAAGGAAAACAACTCGATACAACAAATATTTGTACAATAATTTTTTTTTTTGTATGAAATTACAATATTTTATGGATAAATTACTGTAAATTTAGAATAAATTTTTTTTATATTACCACCAAACTAGAGGAGAACCTCTTGATCAACTTACAGAGATAAAAAAAACCCAACAAATATACAAGATCAAAAGCTACTTAAAATGCCTCCAATTTGGGGTATCAGAGAGTCTAACATCCATAGCCTTTTAACCTCCACTGGCAATTTTCTATAAGATAGAAATATTCCAGAAATTTCAATTGCTCCTCTTTTCGCTAAACAATCAGTCACTAAATTCCCTTTTCTGTATGTATGTTGTAATTGAATATACAGAATCTCCAATAAATCTGTAATGTTCTTCCAAATTAAGAATAACTTGCTATAATTATTTTTAGATTAAAAAATACTAACAATAATTTGTCATGACAATATAGTAATTTGTGTAAAAAAATCATGTACCAAGAAGACTTCCCCTCTTTAAATAAAAAGAACTATTCTACCAAACAGAAATAGAGATGACAATTAGTTTAATCCAAATCAAAAAAGAATTATTCTACCAAGCACAAATAGTGATGACAATTGATTTAATTCAAACCAAACCAATAACCATGTAATCCAATCTAAATCCAAACCAAAATGCCTTTCAATCCAAAGCAAATCAAACCCAAAATATTTTCAATCCAATCTAAAACCAACCCAAAATCAAAATAAATGATCCCATCACCAAATCTATTCAACTCTTTTATCTTTTCAATATAAAATAAGTTTTTCTAATAATATTTTTATATATATCTTGATTCCTTTATACATTCAAATAGGCAATAATATAAATAGAAATATTTATAAATCACATTTTTTAAAATTTTAAAATAAATTTATTTTTATTACTAAATTCAAATAGGCAATAATTTATGTAAAGCAATTGCATAACAATGTCATGCTATGCCTATTTAATGTAATTGTTTAGAATGGATTTATAAGACTAGAAAATGTTGTTGAAATTTGATTGTTTTTATTTTTACAATGACATTGATTTGGAAGATTGAATATTTAATAAAAAGAAAGAGAGAAAAGAGAGAGCCTCTGCTGTGAAAGGTGCGACTTAGAGGGTGAAAATTTCTACACAAGACTTGTGATATGCATGAATGCAACATATTGAATAAGGGTGATAATATATTGAAATAAGGTGATAATATATTGATAAAAGTGATAGCATATTGACAAAAAAATAAGATGATAATATATTGAATAAGTATCACAATATTTTAAACAAGAGTAATAATATTTGCTAAGGTGGATAATACTTATATATGGTACATGTTCTGTATAAAAATTGGCACCGACTTAGAGAGAAGGAGAGAGAGAAAAATGGTCACAAAGTAAAAAAAACTTAATTTTAAGTTATATAATATAGACCGTATCCAATTCAAATAGAAAATCAAATCAATCCGAAGCAAAATCTAATTATTAGATTTAGGATTTGATTTAAATCCAATTCAATTTATTTTTAAGTCAATCATAAACCAAATATAGTATATTTAGTTTGAATTTATTTTGAATTTACATTTCTAAATCAATCCAATTGACATATTTACGGAGAGAGAGATTATTGAGTCCTTACAAATCACATGTAATTTATCAAATCAAAAATATTTTTAATCACAACATTTAACTAAATTTTTTCTTAAAATGCCCCCAACCTATCGTCACCTAACTTAGATTCACCTGCAGATTTTTTTTAATGATTAACTCTTCGTACAAGATTGCTTCTCCTTCCTCTAATAGTGTGGGTAAAGGTGATATCTTTTCCTCCAATATTGGCCCTCCAAAATATATCATTGATATTTGTTTACAAATTTTTTCTTAAAGACTAATCGGTGCTCGAATGGTTTGTTTGTTATTACTCAAACAAGGCAAATATAGTTCTAATATTATAGTTACAAGTCTTCCTTGAAGATTCTGCTTATAATTGATGCAATAAAATAGATAGAAATGAATAATAAATAGAGTTTTTATTACTCAAATTTGCAGGTTTATAGTATAATCAAGAATTCAATTTTGCTGGGAAGAGTACTAAGTTACAAGCTACTCCTAAACTATGTTATGCCTACTGCTAGATAATGCTCGAGTTTGAGTATATTTGATGGTATCTTTTTCATGCTGCTACTTGCTTTTTATAGAATTATGTGTACAATTGCCAAAATTGTTCTCCTCTATTGTTGGCCGTGTTTAATATTTTATTGTGTTTTGCAACTATTTTGCTGCTCTTTTCTTACTGTGTGATACGCATCCCACTACGTATTCCCATGCTGACCACTTTGTATTGTAGTAGTACACAATGACTGGTTTACCTGAGTTATACAATATCCTTTTTCCTTTCTATTTATTAGGTTTTTCCTAACCTAGGTGTATCAATATGTCTTAATTTACTTAATTTAAATGCAACTACGGACTTTATAGGGTGTATACTTTAAGTTGATACTTCGTTTTTTCCTTTTTAGTTTGTATTGAGTTCAATCAATACCTTTGTAATATGTTAGATAATAATTTTTTTGTCCTTCTTGTTTAACCAATTAGTGTTTTTATTGTGGGTGAGGCTTCTCATTTATTTATCTTATTATTTCTTTATAAAGGATTAGTTCATTCCTTAACTTTTAAAAGGTTTAAGTTATTATTTTAATCTTCTATTAGGATTTTTTAAATGAATTAACTTTGAAAATAAGTGTTGTAAACAATATTCTTGAATTCATGCTATTTGCCGAAACTCAGTGCCTCACACTCTTGAATCTCCTAGTTGTCATCACCTATATATGCACGATGAGTAGTGATGTGAGAAAATGAAGGGGTCATGAGTTGCACAGTTACTCTATTCACTTCTTATAGCATTTAACAGATGAAAATGGTATAGTTATATTTATGCTTGCATATATTTTTAATGATCAATTATCGCTTGGTATTACTAAACAAACTAATATTCGTAGGAAAAGAGACTTAATTGGTTTTAATCAATGATATATTAAATTTAAAACATTATCAATTTCATGTAATACGTCGAACTCAAATATGCTTTATACATTTTTCTTACACTAGCAAATACTGGTACTGCCTTGTCAAATCCACGTTATCAATTCATGCCTTTATAACTTCCTTTTTATGTCTTTAAATTATTTTCACCTTTTAAAATAAAAATTTAACATGATCTGAATCATTCCATTAATATCTCCACATCTTTTCATGCAAACACATACACGTACTAACGTAGCCCCCTCCCCCAATCTTTTCATATTTGCACAAAAACCCCTCAAATCCTTTCCCTATATAAATCCCACCAAAAACCCTCTTTCTCACATCACGCTTCTACTCTCTCTCTCTCTCTTTGACAAGCACCCAAAATTACCGAAATATCCCCTTTTTTCCCATAAACCACAGACACCCCCATACAAATTCTACTAAGGCAAGCAGCTCTTCTTGAGCATGGGGTGAGCCCACCCTGCACGAGCGCGACAGGGACCCAATGGGAGAGGAGATGGAACATGAGGTTCGTTGGGAACTCACGTGTCACCATTGTTCCGGTGGTGTTCATCGATGGCAAGCTTGTGGGGTCTATAGCTAGGGTCATGGCTTTTGGTATAAGCGGTTCCCTTGTCCCACTTCTAAAGGAAGCAGGGGCCCTATGACTGTGACTTAATCATAGGATAATAATTTAGTTTTCTTAAGAAGAATATTTGGATTATTTATAACTTGAGCTAGTACAAGTGAATGCATATAGTTAGAGGAGCTGTCAAAATTTGTACACTTTGTCTGTGTTAAAGGTTTAGATTATTCAGAAATGGAAAACTTCAATAAGTATCATCTTTCCAACTAGTTTATTTCTTTCTCGGGTTTATGCGGTACATTTTATAAATCGATTTCTAATAGGCATTTTGGACGTACGCTACTACTGAAATTGCTTTTTTGGCTTATTTTTTGCGACTTGATACTTTATAAAATATTGGATCTCGCTTAAAAACAGTAACCCAATATTCAAAAGATGCCCTCATCCAAACTCGTATATGTTTCCATGTAGGGACGGAACATAAAATCCCATAAAAATATATGGATGTTGAATCTAGGAATAAATTTTTTTTACACTAATAACTTAATTATAAATTTACATAAAAAATTTAATACCAAAATTTTTTTAACCCTTAAAAATTGTGGGGATTGATACAACCCCTTAGTAAATATTTGATTTTGTTCCTGCTTTTATGGATACTGGAAAAACACACTAGCGTTGCACGTAGTGTCTAATTTGGCTTCTTTTATTACTCTCTGAATAGAAGAAAGAATAAATTTTTATTTATGTTTCAACTTGTAACTCTCATTTCTATTTTAACAAATATGCTATGACCATTACTATCATTTATCTAGAGACTTAAAATCCTTTTTTGAACATATCAAAATTATGGATATAATATGTAAGGCCCTGTAAACATAAGTGAATAAGTGATACAAACTCTAAATTAGGGGGACTAAAATTGCGATAAACTGAAAGATGAAAGGGAAAGTTAATTATTCTTGCTTCTTTTTCCGTTCATTACTAGTCATTTTTCTTACACTTACGTTCACAAAGAGAGAGGAAGGGAGAAGAAGAGAAGACACCCACTCGTAAGAATCATCCGATCCAAGAGGAGGAGTACCCTGAGGGGAAAATTAATTGTGAATTCGGAATTCTCTCTTTGTCCCCATCATTTTGACATTCATGTTTGGGTGACAAACTGTAGAGAAGGGGGATTAGAGTTTGAATTCCGAGTTTTCTGAGGACAATCATTCAATATCGCATAAGGTATGTGGCGGAAAACTCAATCCAATTCTATCGAAAGCTTTGCCTCAATTCTATTTTGATGGCTGTGAAAAATTATAAAACTTGATGTTTTACGAAAGTGTGTTTTCGCATATCGCAAAATTCGTTGTTCTGGACAACCATGGCTACAGTGTCTAGGAACCTTGGGCACAATATTTTAAGACCGTGGGCATGGTGTTTTGGGATCGTAGGCACAGTACCATTGCAGAATGGACAGAACCTTGGGCATGGTACCATTCGCTATCCATGTTTAATTTAAATCAAATAGTAGAAATCAGTCGTAAATGTACGTTACATAGTTGTGAATGTGTTAGAATTCTAATGACATAATTGTCCTTTAAATATAATTGCATGTTTTACGTGTTGGATTGAACGTAAGAAGAGCTGTGATAGAATTTGAGAGTAGGACTATTTATATCAAACTCTTACATTGTAGGTAGTTGTTGTTGTTATTGGCACGCAGAGGAACGTATATTCTGCAATGGCATTGACACGTGGAGGTAGGTATGTTCTGCGGTGATCGTGACACACAGAAGAACGTATATTTGTGTTGGTCATAGCGTACAGAGTCCGTGTTTGCCATATCCTATGAGTACTCATGTCTTGACCCTAAAAAATGGTCAATGGCATTGGAAATAGTATTTTCAAATGGTTGAGAGTATGTGGGAGGATAAAATATCCCGAAAATTAGATGTGATGTCTAGTAGATGATTGAGATGTGGTTAGCATTAGCGGTAATAATAACTTTACAGTTGATGTTGTATAGTAGTTTTCTATACATTCACATTGTTGTTGCATGTTATATTTTTATACATCTATCTTTTCTTTTAGAATTATACTACCAGTTTCTGACTCACGCCTGCTTAGTTAATTTTTCTACTGTTATTTTTCATGAAAACGCAAAGCAAAATTAGGGGTTGGAAGTCATGAGAATCGTGGATAGGATAGGTTGGAATTCACTTAGGAATCGTCTAGCTTTATTATTCATTTCGTACTTTATTTCTTTTTTCCAAACTGTTGTAAGCCTACGAGCCGAGTTGGGATATGGTAAGTCCGGTTGACTTATGTTTGTTACTCTTACATTGGAGCAGTTTTTAATAATAAAGCAGGATTGTTAGCTGTTTTATTTAATTATATGATGTGGTTGGGTGAAGTAATGTACTCGGAGTTGCTTGAAATTCCGGGGCGTTACATAATATAAATAAACTGATTTAAAAATGTAATCTTAATTATATAAATAACATAAAGAAACTAAAAAATTATTTTTAACATAAATTTTGTAAACATGAAATATAGTTATAATGGTGTCAAGCCCCAAACTATATAGTTTTATGTGATGAATTTGTGGTAATCTCATCTCCATAATTAATAATTTTTTTCTCATGCAAGCTCATAAAGTACAAATTTGCAAATAAATTACTACCACTTTTTATTGTTAGAAAATTCAAAAAAAAAAATAAAATCTAGAAAGTAATAGTATGCTAAAAAAAATTATATGAATTGCATATAGGTCATTCATCTTTATTTGAAAATTATTTTAAACTTCAAAATAATATTTTGTTATTGGAGTACGATAATTAAGACATTAATTACTGTCCGTTGAATAAATTATTTATTTATCATTTTTTATCCTTTAAGTGGGTGAAAATTAATATAATTTTATGCCTCATGAAAGTGATTTTTTGAAAAAACAAAAGGAGAAAATCACGGGTTTCATATTTTTAGAATAAAGTTAAATAATTTATGATATTTTATTAGTGGAATAAGGTAATTGATGCTTTAATGACCTTTCCTTGAATAAATTACTTATTTTTTTTCCTTTAAGTGTGAAAAATTAATGCAATTGTATATTTCATGAAAGGGTATTTTTAGAATAAAAAAATATTTTTTTATAAGTTTCACAATTTTAGAGTAGAATTAAATTATTATTATTACCGGATTATCGGGATACATCCATACCCATATTTTTCCAAAAGGTGCATTTCTTGCCATGGCCTGGCACTCTACTTCTATTTGTCCATATAAGATCCAACTGGGTTCTTTTTAAATGACTTAGCTGAAGAAAGTCTATTTCGCAAAAGAGAGTCGATTAATTAATCCCATTATTGATCAAGGCCATACTTGTCAAATATACATTAATTGTTGGATCTTGATTCATGTTATCATATGTCACTATATTTTATGTACGTAAATTTTGATAAGAACTTAGTACATAATTTTGTAACATTTGTTTTGATCAGCATGAGATATTGTTTACGCCACTTATTTCCAGACTTAATTTATTTAATAAGATTATCCTTATAAAGAATTAAAATAATAAGTTATATCTTTTAAAGGATTAATAAATGAATTAATCTTTTATAAAAGGACAGTAAGGCAAATAAATCATAAATGAGAAGCCTAACTCAAAATAAAATATTAACGGGTTAGACCAGACAGACAAAAAAATTACTATCTAACATATTACAAATGAATTGATTGTGCTCAATGCAGACTAAAAATGGTATAAAAAGGTGCCAATGTGAAGTATACACCCTATAAAATCCATAGATGCGTTTAAATTAAACAAAATTAGTCATATCGATGCACTAATATTGAGAAGGAAATGTCGCGCCCCGCAATCCGTGATCCGGACGACGTGAGAAAAATAAAATAAAATAAATAAAAGATGACAACTATCTATTGCTAAACTATTTCTAAAGGGAATAAGTCCGTTTTTTATTGTACATTTAACAACTATTACAATTTGATACATAGTTTAAAATGAAAAGAAAAATACAACCAGTCCGGTTGCTAATACAACTTGTGTACAATCGATATAATAAAAGTCAACTTTTAGTACTTCAACCTTAAAGGCTTTAGTATAATAAGAACAATGTTGCTGAGAATTTTGCTAAGTTACAGACTATTCCTAAGCTATGTTAAGTCTACTCCTATATAATGTCCGAGTTTGGGTGTGTTTGATCACATTTTCTCAACGTTTTCGTCTTACTTTTTATAGAGTTATGCGTGTAACCATGATAATTGTTCTCCTCTATTATTCACCGTGTGATTTTGATCTAATGGTTGACATTTTATTGTATTTTGCATATCCACCTTATTTGAGTAAAAACAAGCAAGTCATTCCAACACCAGTTTTACATAAAATAAAAATTGGTAAATAGTTTTTGGCATTAGAATAAGGGCATTGCAATAAACTAACTTGAAGTGATGGCACTGGCAAGAAGAAATAGAGATCACACCTAAGAGAAATGTGAGATTCAGAATAACATCAGACTAGAGGCCACAAATGGCCAAGAGTCAAAACATGGAAATAAGGCCTGCCAAGGCTTAATCTAGAAATAATACTTGAAGTTGGCCAATCAAGTGGCCATGAAAATGAAGACATTGAAAGTCTAATACAATAAATGGCTCAAGCCGTAACTGACCCAATGATGAAGGAAACAATGAGTTTGATGCAATGATAAGAAAGTCTTTGGAAGCCCCAGTTTCATAGCCTTCAGTCCCAAATCCCAAGGGGGTACTAGCACACACGAACAACATGGCAACACAAGATGATGCCAGCCTAATTCAGGTATATCATAACCATGTCTTTGATACTGGTATTGTTCATAATTATAATTACAACCCAGAGACAGAAACTGAAAATCAAAACTAGAATGTAAGGCTAAAAAACAATAATAATAGCATCCCTATGTTCCAACTAGTGTGGCCAAAACAACACCCACAAGGGTTGAATAAATGTAATAACTTGGAACAATTAAGTATTCCAAATGCAGTACCAAACCAACCTAGTAACCAATAAAGGCTTAGAGCCCGAATAATAGAAATGATATAAGAAACATATTGGCCTAGTTTAAGGAAGACTGAAAGACCCATGTTTAGAAGTCCATTTCCATAATGGATTGAAAAGGTAACTCTACCTAGGAATGCTAGAATACTAGAGTTATCCCCATTTTTTTAAGAAGAAAACCAATCCACCATCGAACATATAGGGATGTTCACTTTGCAGATAGGCGAATTAGGCAATAACTAGTTCAGAAAATGAAATTGTTTCCAAGCTCACTTATTAAAAGTGTCTTTACTTGGTTTATTAACCTGCCACCTAACTCAATTACTAATTAGCAAGATATAAAAGATCAATTCCAAGCTTAGTTCTTTATAAATGAGCTAGAAATATCAATGACAAACTTAGCAAAGTTAAAACAAAAACCTAAAGAATATGCAGAAGAATTCATAGAAAGATTTAAGAAATTTAGAAACAGGTGTCATATTTACATGCCTCAAACTAAGATAGTAAAACTAGCCCAAAATGAGCTAAATTATGAACTAAAAAAGAAGTTTGAAGGAATGGTCTTTAGGGACTTATTTGACCTGTTAATGAAGACAACAAGATATGAGGCTATCTTGTTAGAAGGACAACATATTAAGAATCAACATTTAAGGATATATTACCAAGATGTTGAAGGAGATATTGAAATCGATATAGCCAAAATTGTAGGAAAATCACTACTGATACGTATACCTTAACAAAGGTTGAATAAATTGTAAACATGTTTTCATCTCACCCAAATACAATTTAATGTCCCAGAAATAAAATTTTCAATTTATAAATAATATTATTACATGAGTAGTAATATTATTATTTATTCCATATTGTAGTGTTTGTTATCGGAGATTCATATGCCAAATCGGGAGTACGTGCCGGAGTTTGTCGAAAGATGCGTTGTGAAGTGTACGAGGAGATTTATACATTCAAACTCTATTCCAAAAGTTGCTGAACATTCCTATTAGTATCTATGAAAGATTACAAGTATTTTTGGAAGTTTTTGGCTCGAGGTGTGAGCACTCAAAATTCCAGTGGCGCTGATCGATCCAACTGCAGTTGGATCGACACAAAAGATAGAACTAATTGATCCAAGAGCGAATCGATCAATCCAACTGCTTACGGATTGAACATAAAGTGTGGACCTAAACACTTCTTCTTCATTTTCTTTTTGTCAAAAATCGGAGGAGGAGATAGAGGAGAGAGAGAAGAGAGAGAGAGAGAGGTCTGGTATCACCTAGCTCAGGACCTCAGATACGGAAAATAATTTGATAATCGGAGTCTACGTCATACGAGGATCATTTTGACATAAGTATTTCCTTCTCGTTTTCTCGTTGAATTTCTTCAGGATGTGTGCCGAGTAACATCAAAATGAAGTTAAAAAATGATTTCTTTACATCTAGTAGATTATTTCTTTATATAGGTTCTATATGATCCGAGACCCATAGATAGCTCGTTGTGAGAGTCGAGCTTCGGAGGCTTCCGAGGCAATTTCATCTAGTTTCGTTCGTTGTTTGTCTTGAAGTATTATCTTTTCTACTCGCTATTACATTCTCTACGTATTGGTATTTTATATCATCTTATTTTTTCAAGGACGATACCTCGATTTTTATGCCAATAGTAATTGGCGAAATAAAATTAGAAAATATTTTCCTTATGATGTGTAGACCATTTTTGTGTATAGGATCATAGTCATTCTAATGGTAGAGATCGAAAATTTTGGAAATGCGAGAAGTGACATTCGGGTACCAATAGGCGAGACGTGTTGAGAATTTGCAGAATGGGCATTTAAACGCTTTCGGGAGGCCTACAAGGTATGGGCAGATTCAGGGTCTCAATATATTTTGGAATCTCTGTTAGTATATTTATATGTTTGGCATGTTTTAGTTTTCGGGCATATACTATCATTTTCATGTAGGAAAATAACTTCGGGAATAAGTAGATTATATGAACACTGAAATTCGTAGAACATAAATACTGATAGCAAAATTAGTTTATACATACATATATATATATCATAGTTGAATGTATATATATATATATATATATACCTATTCGAAGTATAAGGATTTGACATTGCGGTGCCTTCGTATTGGAGCTATGATTTCGTGATGGAACCGTAGATGCATTTGTCTTGAAGTCGTGGCATGGCTAGTATATTCGTAGCATATATATATATATATCATCATAGTAGTATGTATATATATTTATATATATGTTCCTGGTGCATTCACGGAGTTTGAGGCATTAATGGAGTTCGAGACGTGCTCGTAGTATTTGTAGCATTCGTGACATTCGGAGTATATGTGGCATATTATTGTAGTTGAATACTACTTTCAAAGTTGATACATACATACATATATATATATATCTTAGTATACTTATATATATGTATTCATAGCTTTCGTCATTGGTCGAGAGGCGTATCTGTGCCAGTGATGGCATTTCAGCGATAGAGGTGGTGTGTCTGTGGTGACTGTGATGACAATAGCATTTCCGTGGCAGATGATTACGGAATGACGAAACATTAGTAGAGATGACTACGAACGTGAAGTTATATATATATATATATATATATATAAGTAGTAATATACCTATGAGGGAATAATATGTATATCACTGCTCATATAGGTATATCACTACTCATATATATATATATATATAAATCTACATCCGTAATCAACTCTACTACAGCTCTGCCGTTCTGTAGCCTCTGTCATAGATACATTATTATCATCACAGATATGCCACTACTATTGTTAAAACGTCACTACTGTCACAGAAAAGCCACGCAACCAACGACGAAAGTTACGAATACATATATATAGGTATACTACTATATATATATATATATATATAAACTATGAAAGTAGTAATCAACTACTATAATACACCACGCATGCTCTGATGCCACGAATGCATCATAGCATTATCACGAATACGTCACAGTTCCAATACGAATGCAACACGATGCCAAATTAGTATGCCTCGAATAGATATATATATTTTTCCACGATATATATATGCATAAACTCCATAAGTAGAAACTACTACTATGCATCAACTAATTATGCTATCAATATTTATTTTCATACATATTCTACGAATCTCAGTTTCTACTCATTTTTCGAATTTATGTCTTACTTTAAGATAATACAGCTTATCAAATCCTACAACAGGCCAAGCATATAAATATACTAACGAAAAATCCAAAATATATTGAGATCTTAAATCTGCCCATACCTCATACGCATCTCGAAAGCGAATAAAATGCCCTTTCTGCAAATTCTAGACAAGTCTCATTTATTGGTATCTCAACGTCACTTCTTACGCCTCTAAAATTGTCAAGCTCTGCCACTCGAATGATCATACCTCTATACACGAAATGGTCCATATAACATAAGGAACACAATTCCTAATTTAATTCAACTAAATTTTATTGGCACGAAAATTGAGGAATTATTCTCAAGAAAATGAAATCATGAAAATTATACCCATACGTAAAGAATGTAATGGAGAGGATAAAAGATATATACCTTAAAGCCAACCTATGGGCAAAACTAGATGAAATCGCTCAAAAACCCCTAAAGCTCCCGAAATTTCGAACCCTTAAATGATCAATCTACAAGCCTCGGATCATATCAAACCTATATATAAAAGTGATCTATGAGCCATAATAAACATATTCATCAACTGTATTTCAATAAATGAACTCGGTATGCAAACCGAGGAAAAATAAACGAGAGATATAAGCAAAGAAACTTAAGTAAAAATAATCTTCGTATGACGTAAAATCCAAATACATATTTATTTTCTGCAGATGACAGCCCAAGCAAGATGAACCCAAGCTCTCTCTTCTCTCTCTCTCTCTCTCTCTCTCTCTCTCTCTCTCTTCTTCCTTGCTTCTGTGTTGTTCTGCTATTTCGCGTGTATGTATGTATAAATATGTATAAAACACATTTAATAACAAAACAAAAAATAGTAGGGACTACTGCTAATGATAACTGAACTAGCTAGACCACTTTAGGCCCCATTTTGACCATTTTACACTTTGAATTGGATTTTTGTTAAAACACTAAAATTGTAGATAATTGAATCGTCTTTCCAACAATATTTTGTAGTGCCAAAATTCGAAACTGGTGTCACATCTCCTGACACATTTTTCCTAAATATTTCGAGCCACTTTTTGACCATCCTCCACTTCAAATTAAATTTTTAGCGAAACATGAAAATCTTAGATAAATGAAATATCTTTCCATCAGTATATCATTGGTCTTAATCGAGTTACAATTTTTGAGATATTGTCAAAAAACCAAACTATTATTACGTACAACTTGGATTTCCGTGTTTGATTCTTTCCCGAGGACAAACCACGATCACAAAAAATTGCCCACTACGTCTAAATGGTAGTATACAATGTATACACTAGAGGAAAAATATTATAACCCGTATAATATTATTTAACAACGCGAAAAATTTACCTGTAAATTTTGGGACGTTGCAAAAAACTTACATCAATATGAAGCCTAGGTGCAAAAAGTTTGAATATGTAAGAAAATCTTGTATCAGAGCCCGGGAGTTAGATGATTTCACCTTTCCAAAACCCACCACCACTAGACTTTCTCCCTCCCTATTTTTGAGTTTTGCTCACTGGAAAATGGGGATTAAAACACATCCACACAACCTAAGTCTGAAAAAGGCGAAACTGGGGCCCTACTGGAAATGCCATTCGAACAGCATTTGGGTATAGTTCGAACAGCTCTGCCATTGGAACGACAAGCACCAATCGTTCAAATGGCACTTCTAGATTGTAGAAATATTTTGAAACCAACAGAATTTTCCAAGGCTCTCCCATGACTATTTTAACCACAATTCTCGCTTTATTGTCTCACACACGTCAACGCACTTATCTCCAATACTCACTCAACTCCACATTAACTCTTACTTCTCATAACCCTCACAAACCTCATACTCACTATTATTCTCACAATTTCTCACATCATCTTATGATAATGATGCTCACAATTTACTCACAATGCCAACCACATATAAAACTCACCAATACGCATTTATATTATAATATGATATGTAATAGCTTACCAAATCTTACAACTTATAATCTTCACCATCAAATAACAACTCACAATTCACAATACTCACAACCATAACTCATAACCCACAAATGCATGTAAATGCAATTAATTATCTCACTATAATTATATAGTCTCACGCAATAACAATATTATAAACATTAATAATATTATTATAAATGCGAAAAATTTACTCGGAATTTTCGGAACATTACACTTTACTCATTCCTCTCGACAAAATTAAGAATCTAGTCTCAACACTAGTTCTTAGGATTAAATTATCATGGCCTTATGCACAATGCAATATATAAATTTTGAATAACATTTCTTGCCAAACCTTTTGTCAATTGATCCGTTAGATTCACCTATGATCTCACAATAGGAATTCGACTTTCTAACAAAATTTATCAAAATTCTAAATAGATAATATGCATATGATAACTTTATCAAATTAAATAGAAAACTCACAGTGTAAACATGTAAAGGCTTTTTTTTTTTAAAAAAAAAATACTCTGTAAAATGCGATTATTAAAATCAGAAATGTATAATTTTTCTAACTTGTAGAATTTAAGGAAGATAAATTTAGGAAATTTTAAGGCAAATCTATTTTACAAAATTTATGTTACTGTTAGCACTCCTTAAGCATATGATAATATATTTTAGTTTTAACAATCAACATATAACTTTGCCAAATCAACACATGGAGTAAGATAGAATTGTCAAACAAAAAAATTCATATATGTTGGCACACTTAAATAAACATTATTTTTAAAGGAAATAATAGCAATTCAAAAGTCTATTTCGAGCGGTGAGAATCTAGTGGGAGTGTTCAAAAAGAAACGAATATCATACACATGTGACCCGCACAATCAGAAGCAAGCAAATTAGATAGCACAAAAGTAATGAATTTGACTTCAATTACATAATTTCAATATGTTAATTCAAGTTGGGCATCTCAATGTTAACAACCTAATCAAGAGAAAAGAACGAATCTAGCTCCAAATTAAATATTTTTCTCAGGACAGATTTGCATGAAACAGTTGATCACATAAATATAAAATATTAAAACAAGCAAAATAAAGCCTATCAAAGTTCTAATAAAACTAACTTGCATATGACAACTAAATCAAATGAAATAGATGAGTAAAACTTTAAGTATAAAGGCCAAATTCTGATGAAACATAAAAGTGCACTTATTAAATTATGAAATACGAAAATATTATGTACCTATTGTCGGGAAAATGTATAATTTTCACTTGATTTTTTCTGAGATTGGTGCTCATGAAAGCTATCAATTTTGAGTCATTTTTATGTGGAGTACACATAATATTTTTTACACGTTCTTGGGTCGGTTTTATTCGTAATGCGAGCTTCGAAATGATACAATACATCGTCAAAAATCATAAAGTGGTGTGAATGGAAATTGGCTTCAAAATAGGGTGTTTAAAAGGGATCAAGGTGAGATGTCTAAGTCTGTCACGTCCTAAATCCCCATAAATCTGGGGACGTGATTTCTATAAAATAAAGTAACCGTAACCCATAATAGTACACAATAATCCCAAAGATATGAAGGAAATAATATATACAACTTTCCTTCCCAATCACAATCTATTTATGTCAATCTCACAACACAAAAAAAAAAAAACCTTAGCTCGATAATGTATACAACAAGAATAATTAGCTACAATATCCGTTACAAAATATAAATACATAACCGTAGCTAATCTCCACAGTCGCGCGAGCATACGCAACCAAGTTAGGCGCCTGAGCAAAATGAAATGAAAGAAAGAGCCAAAATATAACATCAAGTCCTATGGCTC
Organism: Embelia ribes; assembly: GCA_001753735.1. Lineage (NCBI taxonomy): Eukaryota > Viridiplantae > Streptophyta > Magnoliopsida > Ericales > Primulaceae > Embelia > Embelia ribes. The sequence continues at coordinate 16,690 of MKEJ01019143.1, forward strand.
GCACAAAAAGAAATGAAAAAAAATATAAACCTTGACCGGCAATAAGTATCCAAGGGCTCACAAAATATATTAGATTTGCCCTAGACCCTCAATGGTCGAAGGCCACGTACCCAAATCTGTGTGGGTTTCCATGCCTGTAAATATCGCAATATATATATATATATAGAAAGAAAGAAAATTGAAAAAAATGCACGGTTAGATTATTAGTAATACACTAAGATGAAATGTAAGTGTTTACATGAAATGTATGATCATGCAATGCCAATGACACATGTATGAGATTTTCCCATTTTCTCAAATCTTTTATTTTCACAAAATCACAAATATTTCACAAAATCTTCTTCTTTTAGAAGAGGGTTTCATAAATCACAAATATTTTCCGACTCACAAAATAGGGACGAAGGTCTTTCACAAATGGGCCTGAGAAACCCCAACTAGTATTGTCCCCTGGACCTGAGATCATAGGTCCGAATCACAAATAAAAAGACAACCCGGGAATCGCAAGTCGTATCACAAAAGTTTTGGTAAAAGGTTGACCTTAACCAAAAAGAAAGCAAATACTCAAGCCATTCCCCCTCCCTATTTATATGCCTTTTCAAAATACAAAGTTCTTTCATAAAAATATATCACAATAGAATCATGCTCATGCTCATGAATGAATATATCCAT
>MKEJ01019147.1:0-22056 GCA_001753735.1 Embelia ribes
ATATATGAGATATATATATGCACGAGTAGCGGTATACATATATGAGAGATATATTGACGAGTAGAGATATACATATATGAGATGTATATGTACAAGTAGCAATATACATATATGAAAGATATATATACGAGTAAAGATATATATATAAGATATATATATATATATATATGAGTAGAGATATAGATATATGAACATGAGTAGTGATAGGCATATATGAGAGGTATATGTGTACGGGAAGTGATATACATATGGGAGAGATCTATATGTACATGTGGAGATATATATATATATATTGATATATCTATAGTATGAGGGGAGTATATATATGTGAGATTGATACATATATATATACACATTTCAGAGATGGGAGTAGATATGTATAGTAGAGTTATACATTTATATGTTGGAGTCAAGCATATGATAGCTCTGAGTGAAAGAGCATTCGATAGCTCTGAGTTGGGGAGTGCCCGATAGCTCTGAGAAAAGATCTAGTTGGGATGTGCAACGATATTATTAAGCATTTGACAACTCTGAGTTAGATACCATTCGGAGCGAGCACCTAACAGCTCTTGCCTTCGATAGACCTGGTGGTATGAGTTGCCTTCGATACACCCCGTGGCATGAGTTGCCTTCAATACACCCTATAGTGTGAGTTGCCTTTGATAGATATGATGGAATGAGTTGCCCTCGTTAAACCTAAAGGCATGTGTTGCCATAGGCGCTAGACATGATGTGATATGCAATGAGGCCCTGTGATGTGTTCGATGAGGCCTAATGTGCCTATGCAATGTGATGTGTTCGATGAGGCCAATGAGCCTGTTGAGGAGGGCCAATGTGCCTATATGATGTAGTGTATTTGATGAGGCCCGATAAGCCTATCGAGGAAGCCCAATGTGCCTATACTATGTTATGTGTTCGACGAGGCCTAATGTGCATATGTAAGGAGGCCCGATAAACCTATACGATGTAATACGAAATGAGGCCTGGTTTGCCTATGCATGGATGCCCAATGTGCCTATATGATGTGATGTGTTTGTAGAGAGGCTTGATATGCCTACTCATTTACTGGTAGTTGCATCATCGTGGGTGGCGGATTACTGCAGGCTTGGTTGTGTTACCGCGTGTGACAGATTATAGCGTTGGTATATGATATAATGTTCAGTGTTTCGGTATTTCGAGGAAAGCATGAGATATCTTGGGCTGAAAGCCCCATTCATAGTTAGAGGCATGAGATGTCTTCATGTTTCGGATTCATAATTTGGGAATCGAGATTCGGGATTTGGGAATCGAGATTCGGGATTCGGGAATCGAGATTCGGAATTTGGTGCAGTCGTAGTCGGAGACATGAGATGTCTTCATGATTCCATTTTCGTCCATTCGATGTTTAGTACTGGTGGTAGTTGGTATACTTCAGTATCGAGTGTACTATAGCATTTATTGCATTATCCATAGTACGGATATATGAGATATGTCATCATCGTAATTGTATGTTTCGGGAGAACTTCTTGATTTTACAGTATGTTGTGAACATGCTTTAGTATCACTTAGACTTACAGGTATGAACTAGAAATGGGAACATCGGGGTTTTAGGTGCATTGCATGTACATATATGTATTTCCTACATTGTAGATTTCCATTTATCGTTTAGTTTAGAGTCTAACGCACACATTTTTTTTCTTTTGCACATGGACGTACTTGATTTTGTAGAGTCAGAGCATAATGCTGGTTTGCTAAAGGGACAAGCATAGCTTTGGTGGAGTTTCAGTATTAGAGTCAAGCTGGATTCGAGTTGGTGGTGTTCTGAGGTTTTGTATAGACTTCTATTTTATTTTGTATGAGCATGAAGCTTGATGACATTATGTATTCGCGGCATGGTATATTGTTTTATGGATTATGTATTATGTATCTATATCAATGGAGATAACTGTTGGCATTAGAACTTATATTGTACACATATATATTATGGCAGGATGTCGGGCTGTGGTTTAGTTTGGATATGGCAGATATGTGGTTATTATTCTATTTTCTTTTCTTTCAGTTCACATCCCCGAGTTTATGGAAATTCGGGGCGTGACATCACTGGACAACCGTCAGACAGGCGACTCAGAGCAGCCGAACAAGCGACTCAGGATAGCCGGAAAAACCGACGAACAAGACAGTATTTTGGGCCTACTACTTTATCGCTTTTGTTGCGAGCCATCTATTATTTGTCCGACTTTTTGACCGATTAAAATAGAGAGAGAAAGGGTGGTGGTGATTTTTAAGCTTCAAATATTTTTCTTCCGATCCATCTATATTCGTTGATCGTCAATGGATAAAAATTAACTATGATGAATCTATGTTTTGAGGGATACGATTTGATGTAAGTTTCTTCTTCTCTTCTTCTTGTTGGTCTTTCCTCAATTTTCGTATGTTTTGGGTTTATCAAAACAAATTAGTACAACTACTTCCTTATGTTCCGTAAATTAATTTTGTGCATAGGTTCATTCCGATCTGAGGCTCATAGTTAGATCAAATCGAAGGGCTTAAAATGGGGAGATTTGGGACTTTTCTCGAGGTAGTTTTGGGACACCATTCTTGTATTTTTGAGGCACGGATGGATTACGAATAGTAATATAAATTTGAGTTATTGGTTGCACATCGACATGTGTGACATATCATTATTTTTCTTGTTTGAGCTTTAGGTATAAAATGATGTATTCTCCAATTATTACTTTGATTCATAGTAAAACATGTTATTCTCGTAGCATGTTTATTTTCGAGGCAAATTTTATAATCGTGGCATGTTCATATATGGGGCATAAGAACTCATTTATGCTGTCATATAACTCATGATTTAAGAGTATGTAATTTAGGGCTTAAAATATGTAAGTCGAGATTAAAATGAAATCATTATGTGGAATTAGAATTGAGTACGGTATTGTCGTTTAGGGACCAAGTATCAATTTTGCCAACTAAAATATGGAATTTTTTATGAGCGATCCGACAGGTCTAAGTGGGGCCTATGATTTGTGGTGCCTCCGAATGAGGGCCGTCATAGGGCAAGCATGTGGGTAGCTCGCGGACATTTGTGGTAGCCCAAAACTTCGAGAGATACTTGGTCCAAACTTATATATATTGATTCGTGGCCGTGATTCATAGTGGTGATGTGATAACGTAATGTGATGGCAGGATTCGTAGTCGAGATTCAAGATTGTGAATCATGGTGTAGGACATTCGTGGCATTTTTTAGATTTGTATTAGCCTACATGCTGAGAGCATGTACTTCGTAGACTATTACCCTTCATGCTGAGAGCATACACTTCGTAGACTTATATTACCCATTATGTTGAGAGCATGTCCTCGAGACATTATAGACTATAGTACCCCTCATACTAAGAACATGTATTATATAGTACTTTATGGTTCGTAGACTGTATTACCCTCTTCAAATTGAGAACATGTATTAGTTTAGGATTCATAGATAAAAGTTGATATCTGTATGCACATTCATATTAAGTACATCATAGATTTTCTTTTATCGCGTTTGTTGGTAATCTAACCCTTATTTTTTATTTGTATATTTTGCTCGATTTGTTTTGTAGGTGAGGAGGTTAGTTTGGGGCATACTTGAGTAGCATGTATACTAATGTGATGATGTTGTATTTGCTTTTATAGTATTGTAGTTGTAGCCTCATCTTGTTGTGTATTTTGCATCGAGGCATAGAAATTAGATAAGTCTTTTATTCTTTTTAGGGAATAAGTATGTAGCTTGATGTATATATTTATGCAACTTGGAAGGTTGCTTTGTATTATTTTGAAGTATGTATATTAATGTAAAATGTAAACTTGGATTGTTGTAGCTTAGGGTTGTAAATGGGAAATTTGAAGTTGGTTGTAGCTGGAGAATGGGAATGTAGTCATCCTGTTATCAGATTTCAGTTCTCTTCTTTTTCTCTCTTTCTTTTCTTTTCTTTTAAGTTCACGTCCCCAGATTTCTTGGAATTTAGGGCGTGACAAATCCCAAATCGAAAATATTCGGATACCTAAAAATTTAGCAATTTAAATCCCGATTCCAAACCAAATCATTTTTTGGGTAATATGGTTCGGTTTTTCGGTTCAGATTTCTTGAATCCCGAATGTTTGTCCACCTCTAATTAGATTTGATTATATTTCTTTGTTTATTTCATTGGGTTATCTATACATTGAGTTCAATTTATCTTTACAATTTTATCAATAAAGAATTTTCTCTTCTTTTTATATAATTTATCAAAACTTATGAAATTGTAATATATTCATATTTTATAATATATTTTCAAAGTTTACAGCTGAAAATTGCTAAAAACAAGAATTATACATGTATTATACTGGACATATAGAACGTACGAGTATTTTTCATAAGTTCAAGAACAGAACTTTTCAATTTATAGTTCGAATCTTTACTATAGGAGTGAGAGTGCAGAGGCGAGTAAAATAGGTTCAACTCCAAATAAATAGTTGGCATATCATCCTCCATAGACAAAAGTTGTAGACATATAGTTCATTAAAATTTAGTAGAATTTTCCAAAAGTAGAGGGAAAACATTAGCAAGGAGAAAACAACTAATAATATACAAATGTTTTAGACTTCGAAATTATGACTTGAGGTGGCTTCATAAGTTGGAAATATTACTCGTACCAACCAACAATTATATACTAAAACCGTAGAAACACTTACATGACTATATTATATGCGTTAATAGTACTTTTAAGACAAAAATCAACACACATAATAAACCTTTAAGTGTTTTTACAATTTATGTACATCATTTTCGGTATGAATATCATTCCTCGGAGTTTTCAAGCTGGTATTTTTGTTCTTTGTATGGCCATGGTACAAAGCATCTCATCATGAACATAGTTGGCCAAACCAAAGTAAACTTGTAAACCCTAACCCTGACCCTTCTCCTACTAAACTCTTGGCGAACTTCGAGAAAAGTTGTCATCGCCATGTCGTTCAGCTTTTTAATGGTCTTCCTCATCCTCTCTTTGAAACTTGTATTAGTAATTTCTCGGTGAACCTCAAGAAATATCGTCACTACCGTGTCGTTCAAACTCCTGACAGACTTCTTCATTCTCTCCTTAAAACTACTGCTTTCTGAGAAATTGTAGCTCGTCAAAAAGGCCCGCCTTGCTTGCCATTTATCATGTCCGTAGCTGCAACCATATCGCATATCGTCCCCTTGCATCGGGTTCGATATTGGTTGTCGCCAATGACTTAAAACTGGGAACGATTCATTTAGAGACGTGTTTGGCCGATTCGAGACCATAATAGGACGGATTTTTGTGTTTGGCATAGCTACTTGATCTTAGAAATGTGCATTAAGCACAAGTTTATATACAACCAAATGTGATTAAAAAAAAAATGTTTGTTGATTTTTATAATTAAATATAAGTTAGTGGTTGAACCAAGGAGGAAAATTGTTCACAAAGTCGTAAATTTTGGTTGTATCTGTGGCATATCTACTGTCCCAATACTCTTTTTTTTTTTTTTTTTTTTTTTTTTTTTGAAATATTTTAATTTCGTGCACAATATTTCTTTACAGCTTTCATTATTTGTGCAAATGTGCATCTATTTATTTGCAAAAACACACTTCTTTAAACATGTAAGTGTACCAATTAAATTAATAGAAACTTAAAAATATGGTTTCTGATGCGTGAAGTATTCTTCAAATGACAGTCGGGTTAACCATGTAATATATCTAGTCACTCATTCAGCTCAAGATGTTATATTTTAAACTTTGATCAAATCGTGAATAATAGGCTCATCAAAACTTTAAACTTTCAAACCTGCACGTTAATCTTAATGCATATAGTAATTGCAATACACTAAAATCACATTTACGAGGGATTAACTTGTGAACCTAAAAACTTAATACTTTTGAGCTCATATAATCATTTAGTTATAAAAATGTTGGCTTTTCACTAGAGGATAATATTTGCGGAGTGAATAATAAATAAAAATCTACCAAAAAAAATCTGTTGATACTCTCAACTGAAATCCATTTACCTTCACTTCATATTACCATCGATACCTCGTTTTAAATATTTTTATTTTTTTTAAATTTGAATTTCATTCCCAAATTAATGAATATGTACTCAATTAACACTTTCAAAGTTGAATTTGTTTTATGCGTCTAAGTGAAAAATGTTGAAAATGAGGTAGGATTGATTATATATGAAGCAGATCTCAAACTACTTTTAATAAAAATTCAATATAAACCAGCCCAGCCAAATTCGAGCCAAATATTTTTTTTTATCAAATAGAGCTCAAGCAACCCAAGGGTCAATTCGTGATTGCACCTCAAAGAAATAAGCAAACCTGACAAATTTAATAGTAGCACAGTTCCAACAATTATCTCTGTTTATGCTTTACAGTTCATTGTTTTTCCCCTAATGATGCTTGTGCACCATTGCAGCCATGTTCTGTGTTCCAAATAAGTTACCAACTTTCATAGCAAACACTACCACTAATTAACATTTTCTTCATAATATATTTTTAGTTGATAAGACTGGAGCCGGTGTGAATGATAAATTAGAACTACAGAGACCTAAAGTCACACAATTTTAGACTTCGTGGATAAAAAATAGAATATATAAAATACAATTTCAGCGAACAAATTGTAATTCATCCAATTGTGGTAGAATTGGGAGGAAAAGTGGTGGCAAAAACTGATCATTTTTGCTATGCATTATCAATTTTGCAAAGTAACGACGGAATAAAAAAAGATGTCAACCATAAGTCCAAGAATGATGGATGAAGTAAATAAGTGTTTCCAGCATTTTATATGATCGCAATATACCTTTATAAGAAAAATTTTCAAAAACTGCAATTAGACCAACTTTGTTGTATGGAAATCATTGTTGATCTACCAAAAAATAAGATAAATACAAAATGAGTAACAAATATACGTATATGTTGATATGGATGTGTTGTAAAACTAGTAAATATAAAATAAGAAATGAAAAAATCTATACAAAGTTGAAAATAGCACCAATTGAGAATAAAATGAGTGTCATTCCATTGCTCGAATTCCCTATCAATCACCAACCGGCTGCAGATTTCTTTTTCGTAATGATACTCAGTTACCAATGGAAATTAACCAATTTCCTTATTCGCGCCAAAATTAAAGAGCAACCCTAGTAGCTGTATTTATGTTTTCGTACATGCATAATATAAATCTTAATTAGCAGCAAGAAAAACCAAGAAGATAATCTACATGATTGTGTAGCCAGGACCACCACCTCCTTCGGGCACCGTCCACTCAATATTCTGCTCTGGGTCTTTGATATCACAAGCCTGAAAATTATTGCAATGACATTATTAAACGGAACCAAGTTAATTTAGGTAAACTGAAATTTCAAAGAAAATTTTAAACATTTAAATATGTGAACAACAGAACAAGTGCATATATAAAAAATAATAATAATAATTATAAAAACTACTCGAGGGGAAAAAATCATGTCCAAATTGCACTGTTTTTTTCACTTTATCCATACATAAGCTCGCAATACCTTGCAGTGCAGGCAATTTTGGGCATTAATCTGCAGCTTCACCCTACCCTCGTCATCCGGTACATATCTATATTACAGCATACAGATCAAGCAAAAAGTAGCTACAAAGGAAAACAGTAACTTCTGAAAGAAACTTTTGAACAAAATGCTCGGAAGATTATTACTCATATACACGTGCAGGGCAATAGCGAGCCTCTGGTCCAGCAAACTTTGGCAAATTAACAAGTTCAGGAATTTTGTACTCCCTAAGTCGAAGATGAGCTGGTTGGTCATGATCATGATTGGTGCTGCTCCTGTATGATCAAACCATAAAACAGATTGTCATAAAGAAGGAGATAACGAAATATTTTCTCTCCATCTAATTTTGTCTAACATTTCAATATCTGAATCAATAAATAATGGTCTTCAAAACTTCTACTTTGCAACTTGTGTCATACTTCCCTCAACATATCCCTTTGAAAATTTATCGTAAAAGAGATCCCATCCTAATCCTTCATGGGTGTGTTTAGAGTGCATGAAATAGGATAAAGAATAGAAAGTAAAAACTCCTTATACTCTATTGATTCAAGAAAATGAAGAGAAAATAGCCTTCCCTCAGTTCAATTTTAATCAAGTAGGAAGAGAGTGAAATACAAAATACGTATAGGAGAGGAGAATATGGGCGGAATGAAGTGAAAACATTTCGACCTATCAATTAGTTTCTTGTTCTTCTATCTATTGTTCATGGTTCTTTCTAACCAACAAAATAGACACAAGACGACCCGTGTTTTGAATATACCCATGAAAAACTAGCGAATATGGTTTCTAGAAACTTTTTGGAGATGGTTCCCTCTTGTACACAAAAAACATCCGTATTTATTCCTTGAGTAATGATATGCATGTATATTAATGTGTACATACTTAGCATGTACACTTGAGTGGCAAGACAATGGACATTGATCTTCCCCTTGGATATAGGAGCAATCCACGAGATTTAACAATCAAGGGATATCATCTTGTACATACAAAACATATACACATTAGTATTCCTTTAAGGTTTTCTAATTGAGCTTTCCAGGTAGATTCTAGAATTTTCCAGTGCAAAAGAAAACCCAAAAAGCTTTATTTTTGAGGTCTCTAAATTGATGCTTCCAGGTTTCCTAAGGCGCAGTTCGCCCAGTTCACAGAATTTTTAATATGTAGCCCAACCTTTCACAACTTCCGAGAGTGTAAAAATTTGGAACTTGTTATAACTTCCATGTTTTCTTGTTATCGGACTTCTGTACCAAAAAAGAAATGCCCACTGCAACAACAACCGGGCTTCTTCCCAGACTATTCCACAAATTCCAAAAACAAGTCCATAATTAAAAGTTTTAGGTTGCATCTGGAATTGAGATTGTGTAGGAAATGTAGTCCATGCATGTAGGGAAACTACACTTTTTTAATAAATGCATGAGTAATTTGAGATGCCTCCGATTTCAAACCTATGACACGAAGCTTAAGTGGAATGCAATTATAGATTTCAAGTAATAGTTCCTTATGGACTAACTACTAAATGAATACTCTAGGGATATCAAATACTAAAGTTGCCAAACAGAGTCTTATTCCTCTATTATTCTTCTATCAAAGGTAGAAATTCAAAACTTGATATTAAGTTGAAAGGAAGTAAAACAATAATGAGAGAACAAGAGGGTCATAATATACCTGTATAGAGAGGTGGGCACATCAAAGGACAAGAACCCATCTGGCTTTGGATATTGAATTGGCGAGTGCAAGTGTGCCTCCTGCAATTTAACACCAGTCAAAGAAACAAAAACGTTTGTGGATTTGAAAATTCGACGTCATTGATCATTCATACTGATATATATCCCAACAATGCCCATACACGCTATGATTACAGTAGTCTTATTTTTGATAGCTTTGCCTCAAGAAAAGTCACTGAAAAGAAAACTACCTACGTAAAATGGCATCTTGATTCCTCAGATGATAAAAAATGTATTTCTTTTCATGCAATTTTCTTTAGCATCTCGGTGTAACATATTTTCTTTTGCAGATTAGCGTCAATGTACGTTCCATCAATTGAGATTCAAGCAGCTGTCATGATATGTTGACAATTAAAATGATTTAAGAAAATGCAGCTTTTATGCAAGTTTTATTGATTAAAATATAAATAGCAATAACAATGATACTAAAAGAACTAACATCTGTTGCTTGGTGGTCTGGTTTGCCATGCTTTAGTGTCATGGGGAATCTTCCCTTCAAAATGTAGCTACCAGAAAGAAAGAACCACTTAGAGACTTACCCAAATAAAGTAAAAATAACTAACAAACCAAACAAAAATAATATAGATAAGTACAACATATGATAAATTCAAAGTACTTGAAAGCAATGAAAGCAAAATCAGACAAAAAATAATCATCTTACTGTTCAATACCACTGAAAGCCAAACCAGGATAAAGTCCATACTTGAAAGCCTAGTACAAAAGCACTGGATATTAGTTATGTTAAATGTTGAATTCACTATAATATTCTCAATTAATAACTATTTAGTCTTTTCAGCAAAGCACTTAAATTCCGAGCATCTGACACGTCCAGCCGACAAACCTTTAATTTGATCAATTTCGTACATAAACCAGGAAAACCTTTACCAAGAAAAATGGTATAATTGTAGTGAAAAAGTAGTGCCTTGGTATCCACCACAGCAAAATTGTTGATTTCAAAGTTCAAGAGTATATTCCTACAGGTATCTAACTGATAGTTGTTAAAATAAAAAGTAATGTACTAATTCCCAGCAAATCATATTAGTCTATTGGGAAGAATAACTAGTGGTGACAGCATTGGCCAGCAAAAATTTGATGCAACAGAAAATATTATTGAAAAACATAAGGAGGTAATAAGTTGCAATACTCACCGGTCTATAATTCCGAACTTTACGAAGTTCTTCCCATATCCATGAATCCCTTAAGATGTCCCAATATGTTTCCATACTCGAGCCTTCATGAAGGACGCCAAATGTAGCTTCTGCTGCTAACATACCTGTAAAAAGGGTAATGTTCGTACCCAACAATTTCCACAAACTTAATTTACAAAAATACTTATTCGCTTTAAAATTTAAAATGGTGGTCCCTATAAAGCTGATATTGAAATGCTCTGGAAAGACCTATTCTAGCATCAAAAGTTGCTACGAAGAGATCACATTCTTAATTTGTTAGGCTAGGACTTCTATGCAGGTAGTGAAGCCAAAAAAACTGTTATTTGAAGACAATGAAGAGTTTTACCAGATTTCATGGCGGTATGTGTCCCCTTTATTTTTGGAACATTTAAAAAGCCAGCGGAGCATCCAATTATTGCTCCTCCAGGAAATACTGGATATGGAATAGACTGAAAATTAATTAGCATCACATATATATTTGCAAAACATCTAACATGCAATAAGCAAAGTAGTGAATAAAGTGTTGCAGCCAATTCAGCTGTAAGTATCATTCAAAAACTCTTCAGAGTCTGCTACAGAATAATTAAAAATTTTGCCAGTAACATTTGGTTGTGTAAAAGTTGTTTTTGGAGAAACCAGCGCATGATACACATTTGTGGATTACTTCCAAAAGCAGTCCAGGGAATTTTTCATAAGAAAGCTTGTTTTATAAATCCACAAAACTTGTTTTTATTGGCTCAAAAGTATTTTATACAAAAATCAATGTTACACCAAAATCAATGTTGCAGTACAAGTGTTTTCATTTCAAGTCCAAAAACTGCAAAAACAAAACTGGGAATAGAAACTGAAAATCAAGAGAACACAAGTAGACATGGCATGAGTCTGTTAAAATCATTTTAACTACAGCGTCGTCATCCAGTTGAATATGGAGGTTTCTGTACTCCTATATCAATTGACATAATCTCATCAAATCAAATGGAGGGGGGGATATGTATATCTGATTTACCTGAAATCCACCTTCGTTTAATGTACGAGCACCATACTGGAGGACAGTTCCACCTTGAAGAAGCTGTCTGATGGCCGGATGACTTTTTAATTTCTGAAAACAAAATTTGGGCAAATTTTGGAAACTATCAGTCAAAGCAGATAAGATACCCATCAAATGAAAACACTTGACCTGCTAGGTCAGATAAGATACCAATTAGAACACTTGACCTGTTAGGTCCATATAAATTCACAGAGGATATGAAATGGGGAATTCTCACTTTTACCCTCCTTTCCACTTTATCCTCCTAGTTTTAGTGTTCTCTCACTATCGCTCTCTTTCTTTCATGTTTGCCATCTTTCTAGACAAATACCAGAACGTATGCTTTTTACAATTTAAGTTAATCATAAATTTCCTTTACTATATAGAAAAATAAAATCGAATTAAACTTTGTCCCATCTACAAAACGCAGTTCAAAAATTATGAAAGGAAAATTTCATTATTAAAAAAGAAAAACAATCACATCTTAGATACTGAGTAAAACTCGTCAAGAATAAAAATAATACGAAACTTGCTCAAAACCATAACCATAACAGTCATAAAGAATGTTGAATTCCCACAATAAGAAATACATAAAACTAGCCATACTTGCAAGGAATGTGCTATATAAATAATATAAAAATATACATATATTTGTATATGTAACATAACCCTTAATTTCCAATTGATTTGATCAAGTTTTCACACAAAAACAATCCAAAAGAACTTTTTTGGAACAATTTTCTATTTTCAGATGAATTAAAGTTACAGGAATTTAAGCTAAAATTACTGGAATTTTAAAAGGAAATCAATGCAATGATTTATGCTTCCCCTCATAACAGTATTATTTATACTAAGATAATTTGGATGGTGAGGATTGAGTGGTGCCACTTTACACAATATATTGTTAGGGCTGAATTGGGGTTGCCATATTCCTTGTGTATTGACATTATTGTCCTCCTTGTCCTATGTCATCTCACCCTTTAGTTGACACGTGTCTCTCTCCCCTCCACACGTGTTTTGTATGTATAACTTTGTATATATTCCTTTACTCGAGTTCCTTTAACTCCAACAAAAAAACACTGATTAGAACAGTTGTCACCATCCCCACCGTTCATGCCGACGATCTGAGGGCAAGGATTCAATCTCATTTTACGAGATCTCTGCTCTCCCTTTGATATGTTTTGGTCCAGTTTAGTTTGATTCATTTGACCATACACATCTCTCTCTATAGCTGTCTTCTCCTGCTCTCTCTTCTCTAAATCTTCAATCTTTTCTAATAAGATTGGAGCTGCTTCTAATTTGGATATCCTTTTTTGATAGGTAATTCAGGGTCTGTTTCTTTTGCTGCTTGTTTTTCTTCATTTTCTCTCAGTTTATCCATATCTAACTCTTGTTTGTTTTGCAAGGTTCCTACGGCTAGATCAGGAGGTCCAAGTGGAAGATCTGCTTGGTTTTTACCGCAACTCCCCTCTCACTGAGAAACCACCTTGTCCTCAAGGTGGTGATAAAGACAATGGATCTTATAAAGGTTTTCCCACGTAGCTTCCGACTCTAATTGACCCACCCATTGTATCAAAACTTCTAACGTTGATCTCCCCTTTTTACAGTGAACTCTTGAGGCCAAGATCCTCAATGGTTGCAGTAAGATCCCATCCTTGTTATTATTGGTAGGAAACTTAGCAAAACATCCTTACATTTGAGCTGAGGTTTAAGCTAAGACACATGAAATACAAGATGGATGGTACTGTTGGGGGGTAACTGTAGTTTATAAGCTTGGGATCCAATCTTTTTCACGATCGGATAAGGCCCAAAATACCTTTGGGAGAATTTGAGATTTTTTCTTCTAATTGTGGTTTGTTGTCTGTATAGTTGTAGTTTCAAATAAACCCACTCTCCTTCTTCAAAGCTCCTGTCTTTCCTTGTTTAATCAGCATACTTCTGCAACATTTGTTGAGCTAAAAGTATTTGAGTTTTAAGTATATGCAAGAGTTCTTCCCTTTCTTTTGACCAATCCAGCAATTTAGAAATGATTGTTTTACTGGATTGATAGTGAACTCCATATACTACACCGTAGGGTGTCATATTAATTGAAGCATGACATGAAGTAAATACAACCATTGTACCCACTGTTTAGGCCTTTGAGATGTAAAACACCTGAAGTAAGTTTCTAGAGTTTTATTCACAATTTCAATTTGACCATATGTTTGGGGATGATAAACAGTATCTTTATCTGACACTATTGATTGAGGCAGACCATGTAACTTATAAATATTTTGCATGAATACCTGAGCAACTTTTTCTGCAATATAGGGATTTGTAGTAGTGTAAAGTGTGCATATTTGAATAATCTATCCACTACTACCCATATTACTGAATGCCCTTGTGAATTTGATAGCCCTTCAATAAAGTCCATAGATATCTGAGTCCAAGTGTTTGCAGGTAGGCAAAGGTTGTAAGAAGCCAGCTGGATGACTTTACTCCAATTTACAAGCTTGGCAAATGGAACAAGATAGAACAAACTCCTGTACATCCTTCTTCATTCCTACCCAAAAGGTCTCTTTGTATGCCTTTTGCAATGTTTTCTATACCCCTCCATGGCCTGAAGTAGGATCATCATGCAAGTATTTTAAGATCTTTTTCCTCAATAAGTTATTTTTAGGAATAACCATCCTCCCTTTGAATACCAATACCCCTTCTTGTTGATCATAATCAGTTAACACCCTTGGTTTTTCTAGCATGGTTTGGATTAATAACTGAAAATGTGGATATACCTTTGCTACTTTTCTAATATCTTCAAATATGTTAGGAATTGGTTCCATCACTTGTATCTCCCACATAGACAATACTTCTTTGTCTACTTCCTTTCTTCTTTCATTCTAGATGATGCATATGCTACCTTGTTAGAACTCCCTTGCTTGAATACAATTTTAAAGTGATATCTTAGAAGTTTAAATATCCACTTTTGCTGAGTAGGAGTGCCAATCTTTTGTTATAACAAGAATTTGAGACTTTGATTATCTGTTTTGACTAAAAAATTCCCGTCCAAACAAATACGGTCTCCACTTCGTTACTACTTGTATGAGACCATATAACTCCTCATAGAAGTGCCGATCTTTTGTGATACAACTAAACTTCAATGTAGAAAGAGGGCTAGAAGAAGAAATCCATTTCTTTGTGTTAATTTTCCCTCATGTCTCAACAGAATGAAGCAAGAAATTTACATTTAGTGAGATAAATCACGCTGTATAAATTATCCTCTATATTAAAGATATATTTATTTTATCCTCTATATGCATGTGAGCATTATGAGATTAAGATCTTTTAGTTATATACTTATATATTTATTTGTGTCAACGATTTAACATAGATTAAAAGAATGTTATCATGTTTGATTAAAATTTATATGTCGTATCAGAGCATAAGTTTATAATATCACCTATTTATTGAAATTATGTTCAAGCTTAAACGTATTTGCATATATTAAAGTTAATAATAGGCCAATTTACAAGTTTTTGGTTATTTTAAATTTTGGTCATAAGTACAATTTTTCTTTTCCGATGACCTCCGTTGAATGAGGTTTCTATTAAGATTGATTTGAAATGAGCTTCTGTTCAATTTTTGAGGCACACCGTTTTTGGTTGGGTTGAACCAACCAAGAACCCTTGGACGTTCAAGTCAATGACAGAATGAGTATTGCTATTGCTTGCATGTAGAAAAAGAAGTAAGATTGCAAACCTCTATCATGTTGCATGAAGCCTTTTATTTGTCGTCGGTGTGTTCACCTTTGATCTGTGGGGTTTGGTGAACTTTACGCAACATTATTGCTTCCATGGTGTAGGGCGTCCTAAGAGGCATGATTGTTCAACCATCCTACGCCCATTCCCATGATGTTTCGTCCTGGTATTAGGGTGAGTGTAATATAACAACTACCTTTTGGCCCTCATTATAACTCTTATGTGAGGGCTACGAGTGGTTAGCTAAATCAAGTTAGTGATACCATTAAGATTAATTACAGGATAACCTCTCCAGATACTTTTATTTCTTACTTTCACTATGTTATCAAAAATAAACCTTCCCTAAATGGAAATTTTACTCATCTAGGATTTTCATCAACAAAGTTTAATACTATAACTTTTTTCACAGCTCTAATACCACAAGTAAATTTTAATAAACAAAGATAACATTCTTTCGAGATATGTGAACACAAATAAAATCTCTAGCTAAAAGACCTTAATTATACTCAAACACGTATAGACAACAAATGAAACGTTTGGATCATGTTGATCGCACTTATACCATCATAAATTCTTTTCTACGGGACCATGAGCAAAAATAAATGAAATTAAATGAATTTCACACTCTAGCCCTCTTACTCCACTACACTATATTAAACTTAAGGCCTGCCACCAAATAATAAAACTTGTGTCTTTCATATAGGAAGAGGAGCACCAAGTCCTATAAACACATTTAATCTCTATTATCCATCAAAGTAGAAAATTTAGTTCCTAACGTCCATTATATTAGAATGTGTAAGTATCGTAACACAATAATTTATGTCCACTAAGTTCAAATGTAACCCATGAATTGTTCATGAACCACCGTAAAGTGCATTATTAGTATTGTAAATTAAACTCATGCAATCAACCAAATATTAGTAAACCAACAAACTTACGAAATAAATCCATGATTAATGTTGGAGATATAACCCATTCAATTAACTAAAATATTAACATTTGCAACAGTCAGGGTAAAAAATCACACACATAACACTGATAAAATATTAGGTTAATTTTACAGATACACAGTACCAACCAGTATTCAATCAAAAAAAAAAATAAGAGTATATTAGCACTGATTTGAACTTTCATTCAAAAACTAGAAATTAATGTGTATATATATATATATAAATGGTATGAAAATTACTGATTCGGATGAGGTGGAGGAAGCGGGTGAGGTACTATTTTCTTTGCTGGAATTATTTCTCTCTCTTCTTCTTCGTCTTCCTCTTCAGAAGAAGCGTAGTCTACCAGCGACATCTCTCTATCGCTCTCTCTCTCTCTCTCTCTCTCTGTGGACGTGTCTGGTATGATATTGGAATCAATTAAACATGGGGCTGGGCCTGAATTTGGACTCGGCTTCGAGGCCTGTTTGTTTGGTTGGGTATGTTATTTTTCTCTTCATTAATAAATCATAATGTTGAGTTTTTATGCGCCCTTTAGCCTTCCCATTATTTACAACTGACCTTTTTTTTTTTTCTTATCTATATTCAACTACAAATGAGAGGGCACAAGTTGGTAGTTATCCAATTGAAGCTCCGTCAAATTTATTAACTTCCAAAATTAGCCTTACAAAATTTTAAATATTTGAAAGAGAGGCCCTACTACAAATGGTTAATTATATGGGGGCAAAAGTGTCCATAAATGAATATAGTTGGACCTAGGTTCGCTAAATTCTCCTGCACAAGGTCTCGAAATCTCTGTGATATTTAATACATCTCCAAAATTATCTCCTCGGTTTTGTCACATGTCGATTTTGGTAAATACACATCCAAGTAATTGAACCATTCCCCGAGTGTCATCTTCTTCGAATCCAAAGCTTCTCCACCCTTAAAACCACCCTCTTTAACACACTATTCTTACCCCAAGTCAAACTCATGATAGTTTTTTTTCTCTCTATGCCCCGAATCAAATCGATTATAGTTTCTTCTCTCTATCTTCCTTATTCGTTCCCAAATTATGCAAGGTTTCAATATTTTCCACCTCAAAAAAGTTCTCTCGAGGCTCACTTTTCACTACAACATTCACGAAACTCAACCCATCTTCAAATTGCACATTTACTAAATTCCCCAATTCACTACAATTTCCTTCCCCCAAATCTAATTTCCAATCATAGTCCTTCCTCTTCCCGCCCTTGTTAATTTTTTTACCACCAATATGAGGATCATTAGCATCTTCTTTATCCGCATTTTTGTTTACTCTCAAACTCGAACCCTCTTTAATCTCCGCTCTCCTACTTCTCCTTATACTAACTTATAGTCCTACAACTAGACCTAGTTCTTGGATTTTTTCCAAATACCCGTAGCATCAAGAGCTCTCTCTTTTCCCATTTTCCTACCCATCTATAGGTCTTTGTATCAAACACCTCAGCTACAACTCCCACTTCTTCATTCTTCGAGCTTCGTTTCCCTCTCGAGCTTACTTGTTTCCCCTGCTTAGCCTAATTGCGACCCGCATTCTCAAAATTCTCTACTTTCTCCTTCTCCGTTTGAGCTATAGTCTTCCTCACGAAATTCCAACCAGACCTTGATTCAGTATCTTCCTTAGTCCCACATGTATTGTCCAAATCCTCTATCGCTACTACTTTCCCTCTTCTCTTCCATCCTCTCATCTTCTTCTCAGTTCAATTCACACCAAACCCTAATTTGCTATCATCCACACTCCCCTTCGCATTCCCTAAATCCTCATCCATTGCCTTCTCTCTCCTCGTTCGCACTCTCATCTTATTCTCCTCTGTTAAATTCCCACCAAACCCTAATTTGTAAACATCTTTAATCCCGCCCACATTCCCCAAATCCTTTTCCACCACTTCCTCTTTCCCCATTCGGCCTTTTGTCATTTTCTCCCCAGTCACTTCTTGACCAAATCCTAATCCGCAATCATCCTCAAAAAAGAGTGAGAGAGTGAGATCAAACAAATCGCTCAATTCGGAGGTGACTTTCATGATTGGCGACCAAATTTGAAACCCAAGGACTAGAGCAATGCCCTAGTTGAAATTCTTAGGATCAGGGACTATCCAAATATTACCTTGCATCAACTAATAATTAAAACCATTAGAAATTAATCAAGCCAATAAATATTCCAATAAATTGTCTACTGTCACATTTGATATACACTAATTTAGTGCTTTGATACTCCATATACGGCAATTTATTGCTTTCAACTCCCACTCGTGACAATTTAGCACTTTCACGTACAATATCTTTTAATTTTGTACTTCTAAGTTTCATTTATGTCAAATCTACTATTTACTATAAAAAGCACACAAATTTATTATTTTCATAGAAAAATATTATGGAAAAATAACACATGCACACGTGCAATGCATGTGATTCTAACTAGTATCACTAAAAATGCTAAAAATTAACTAATAGACGATAACCAATACTTAGATAATCATGCATACCTAAAAGTTAAGGAAGCTAAAAAAGCCTTGGTCTTGGCATGCATTCCAATGGCTGCAGGACTATAAGAGAACCTGAAATTAATATTGAATCAAATTAAAATCTTGTGTCGAAAGCACGCTACTAAACATATACCAAACAAGTATATTCATATTCAAGAATATTGTTAATATTAATACATCGTATACCTGGGGACGTGAAAGTAGCATGAAATGAAGGAAGCCATGTTGAGGGTAGACGATACAGGCAATAAAGTTGAAATGATAAAGTTGTTATTAGAAGAGGAGCCTGAAATGAATGTCGAAATTAAGCTTGGTGCCAAACACAGAAAAATATTATGAAAAAATAACACGGGTATATGTGCAATGCACATACTTCTAACTACTTAGCACTTAAAAGGTTTGTAGACTGACAATTTATTATGTTCTTTCATATTTTCAAGGATATGTATTGGCTTGTTTAATTTTCTATGACAGGGTGAATATTTTGATTCTTGAAAGATAGATAGTAGGTATGTTACCGGTACAACATCTAATAGAAAAAACATCTAATAGAAAAAGTTCATGTCATGAGGAGCTAATTAACAAACTTGGATAATGGTTCTTAGTATAAAATTGTAAATCATTCTTGTACAATGTTCATGTCATGTAAATTACTTGTCAATTGTCATGTGACATAGTACAAATTTATGTGGTACAATGTTTGGTTAATTTGGTATGCCACATTCATAAATGTTTACCTTTGATAATTAAGCTACTTTTTATAGCAGCACAATGCTTTAAACAGGTAAACATGATATATGGTACAAAATGTTGGTGCTTAGCAAATAATGGTAGTTATATCTGACATATGAGGTAAATTTTTTTTATGCAAATTTATATTAGCCTATTTATTCAAATTGAGTTGATAAAGTTCATCCCTACCAAACTCGAGGTGATATATGAATTGCTTCTAACTACTATTACTAAAAATGCTAAAAATTAAATAATAGACTATAGCCAATACTTAGATAATCATGCATACCTAAAAGTTAAGGAAGCTAAAAAAAAGCCTCGGCCTTGGTATCACATTCCAATGGCTAAAGGACAAGAAGAGATCCTGAAAATAATATTGAATCAAATTAAAATATTGTATCAAAAGCATGCCACTAAACATATACCAAACAAGTATATTCATATTCGAGAATATTGTTAATATTAATACATCGTATACCTAAGGACATAAAAGTAGCATGAATTGAAGAAATTTATGTCGAGGGTAGACGATGCAAGTAATAAAGCTGAAGTGATATAGTTGCTATTAGCAGAGGAGCTTGAGATCAAGGCCGAACTTAAGTCTATTGTTGAACATAGAAAAATATTACAAAAAATAACACATGCACATGCGCAATGCATGTGCTCTTAACTAGTTAGCACTTAAAAGTTTCGTAGACTGACAATTTATTATGTTTTTTCATATTGTCAAGGATATTTATTGGTTTGCCTGTTTGTCTATAATAGGGTGAATATTTTTATTATTGAAAGATATATAGTTGGTATATTACTAGTACAACATCCCATAGAAAAAGTTCATGTCATGAGGAGCTAATTAAAAAACTTGGGATAATGGTTCTTTGTATAAAATTGTAAAGCACTCTCGTACAATGTTCATGTCATGTATATTACTTGTCAATTGTCATGTGACATTGTACAAATTTATGTGGTACAATGTTTGGTTAATTTGGAATACCATATTCATGAATGTTTAGTTTTTATAATTAAGCTACTTTTTATAGCAACCCAATGCTTGAAACAGGTAAACATGATATATTGTACAAAATGTTGGTGTTTAGCAAATAATGGCCAATATATCTAACATATGAGTTGAACTTTTTTATGCAAATTTATATTAGCTTGTTTATTCAAATTTAATTGATAAAGTTCATCCCTACCAAACTCGAGGTGACATATGAATTGCTTAAAACTAATATTACTAAAAATGTTAAAAACTAACTAATAGATGATGACCGATACTTAGATAATCATACATACATAAAAGTTAAGGAAGCTAAAAAAGCCTTGGTCTTAGAATTACATTCTAATGGCTCCAAGACTAGAAAAGAACCTGAAAATAGTATTGAATAAAATTTAAATTTTGTGTTAAAGCACCCTACTAAACATGTACCAAACAAGTATATTCATATTCGATAATATTGCTAATATTAATACATCGTATTCCTGGGGACGTAAAAGTAGCATGAATTAAATGAAGCCTTGTTGATGGTAGATGATGCAGGTAATAAAAATGAAGTGATAAAGTTGCTATTAGCAAAGAAGTCTAAGATCAAGACCGAACTTAAGCCTGGTGCTAAACACAGAAAAATATTTCAAAAAAATAATACTTGCACCCGTACAATGCACGTGCTTCTAACTAGTTAGCACTTAAAAGTTTCGTAGACTGACAATTTATTGTATTCTTTCATATTTTCAAGTATATTTATTAGCTTGCTTAATTTTCTATAATCGGGCGAACATTTTTATTCTTGAAAGATAGATAGTTGGTATGTTACCAGTACAACATCTAATAGCAAAAGTTCATGTCATTAAGAACTAATTAACAAACTTGGATAATGATTCTTAGTATAAAATTGTAAAGTACTCTCATACAATGTTCATGTCATGTATATTATTTGTCAATTGTCATGTGACAAGGTGCAAATTTATGCAGTACAATGTTTGGTTAATTTGGTATACTACATTCATAAATGTTTAGTTTTTATAATTAAGCTACTCTTTATAGCAACCCAATGCTTGAAAAAGGTAAACATGATATATGGTACAAAATGTTGGTGTTTATCAAATAATGGCAGCTATATCTGACATATGAGTTGAACATTTTTATGCAAATTTATATTAGCCTATTTATTCAAATTGAATTGATAAAGTTCATCCCTACCAAACTCAAACTGACGTATGAATTGTACTCTCGTATAGCTTGATTTTTAGCCATTTTCGAAAACCATGAAAGATTAGCTTAACTTGGCTCAATTCCTCTCTCTGTTTGTGTCACAGCTTTTGTGATTTGATCGATTGCTGAAAACCACTGGTTGCACGGTTGCTAAATTTTAGGAACCAAATTTGACTTCTTACTACAACATATGTTACATACCCTTGCTATAAGCATACTAGCAGACGACACACACGTGATGCAAATACAATTTCATGAAAATGATTGAAGAAGTATTGAAGTAAAAGATTAGTAGCCATACATTAAATACTTTTCCAGTCATTGTTTAAACATTTCTTCAAATCATTGCATAGTCGAACTCTAGACAACATTGTCAATCTGTATGACTACTCCCTAAATGTACAAGATATTTCTTAGCAAGTGCACTAAGGTACAATGTAGTAATATTTCGGTAAATACC